>JAVCKT010097176.1:0-12006 GCA_032273925.1 Rhynchotus rufescens | reverse complement strand
CGAACTTGCCCTCGATCTCGTTCCAGGCCACGATGAAGGCGAACTTGTGCTTCTCGCGCTCCTGGAAGGCGTGCGGCCTCACGGCCACCCAGTCCGCCTCGAGCGTCTCCTCCAGCGCGAAGGCGGACATGGCGCCGCTCCCGCCCGCGCGCCGCGGCCCTCACCGCCCACCACCAGCCATCTTAGCGCAGCGGGGACGCGCGGCCCGCAGGAGGCCGCGCGGGAGGAGCCGCCCGCCCGCCGGGCCCCGCCGCTGCCGCTGCTGCTGCTGCCGAGGCGCCGCCGCGGACAATGCGCGCCCGCCCGGGCCGCGCAGGCACCGCGCGCGGGTCACGTGGCGCCCGATCTGTTTACAAGCGGCGGCGGCGCTGCGGCAACTCGCCGCCGGGCGCCGCCCCCCGCGCCGCCGCGCGCCCTTCTCATTGGCCAGCGCTGCCGCTTATCAGCTGCCACCGCCCGCCCTCCGGCCCCTAGCCCCGCCCCCTGCGCCCGCCATAAGGGGCGACGGGGGCGGGTCTGCCGTGGGCGTGGTCTCTCATGGTGGGCGTGGCCGTGCTCCCCCCCCTGCTACGTAGCGCGCTGCCGTCGAGCCGCCCCGCGCTGGGTATGCTGGGAAGGGCACGTGCCGCGCGCAGCCGTTGGTGGGGACGCGGCGGGGGCAGGTGCGGCCGTTGAGGGCGGGATCCGCCCGGCCCCGCGTCACGTCCCGGCCCCGTCTGAGGGCTGAGGCGGCCCCCGCTCCTTCCCTCCCCTTCCGTCCCCTTCCTGCCCGCAGCCGCCTTGCCCGCTCTCCCGAGGGGTGCTCTAGGGGTCCGCGTGTTGCCTTGGTAGCTCACTGTAGCCTGTCTGTGTTACTCATTCTCACTGGGGGATGAACCCGTGTGTTTCCAGGGTCCTTTCCCGGCATTTCCTATATTTCCAGGGTCCTTTTCCCTGTGCTCTGCACAGCCGCTGTGGGCAGCGGGTGATGGTGGTTTGCTGAGCGGCTCCTTTAGGGCTCCCCTGCTGCAGGGTTGGCCTTGGGTGCTCTGTGAGGCTTCCAAGCGAGCCACGGAGCCCGCGGGTTCCTCGGGAGCCCACCGGGAAGGAGTGATTGATGACCTGCCCTGCTGAGGCAGCCGGGGCTTTGGTGGCCATGAGGGTGTTCGCTTCACTCCCTGTGAGAAAGAGAAAGGAAACGGTTTAATAGAGAGGTGCCCAAGTGCTTATGCCGAAAGTTAGATCCGTGGGCAGCATTCATTGTCCCGTCAGGGAAACCTGCCCTCTTCTGAAACGGGGGACGCACAGGGGGAACAAAACCCCAGCTGAGTGCTAGAGAAGCTGAGTGAATCACAGATGTTCCTTTTTCCTAAGGTGCTGCACTGGCTACGTGACATCCTGTTCGCAAAGGCTAAAAGCATTTGAGGAGAGTCTCTGACAAACCAAACATTCTCCACTCATTAGCAAAGCAGACTCCCATATCCAGGAGAATCATGTCTATGTATTAAATATCCAGAGTCATAGCTGTTGGAAAAAGGACGAGCCTGAGGAATAACCCTATCTAGGTCCTGAAGGTAAGGGATTGATGTATGCTTTATATCTGGAAAAACAGCATTCTTCTCTGTTACTGTAAATTCAAGCATCAAATCAAAACACATGTGAAATGATTTGGAATATTTGATCACGCCCCATCTAGAAGGAGCCAAGCAATAACATCTTAGCGGGAGGGGCTGTAGTCGGTTTCTGTTATTTATTTAAAAACTTCAGAATCACTTGTCAGCCAAAGGATCAGAGTCCGGGTATTCCAGGCAGGTCACAGTGGAGGCCAAGATCTCTGAAGCAGAGCTAGTCTAGTTGTTCTCAGGTAGTGGAGGGATAAACTAATGCAATTTAAGGCTAACTTCAGGTAAATTTAACATTTGGCAGCTGGCTGAAATCTAATCTGAAAAGTTATTCCAAATTACATTATCTAGGAACAGAGTAGCCTTCACAGTGACTGCCATATATTGAGAAATGCATAGCTTGACATTCATAAAAATGCAAAGGACAATCTTTTCAGATTTAGGTGGGTTGTTCTTAAGGGATATTTTCCCCTAATAAAATAGGGAAAATTATCAAGAAATATTTCTCTATATAGAGAATATTTCTATATATAGATAGATATAGAGAGAAATATTTCTCTATACATAGAGAAATATATATAGAAAATATTTATATAGAGAGAAATAGAGAAATATTTTCACCTTTGAATGAAGCAGGAAATAATCAAACTAACATTCTTAAAGGCTAGTAATTGACCTTTGAACAGGACTCATGGTGGATACAGCCCATTACAAAGCAGCAGTGAGTTAAGAAGCTCCCAGTCATCCCAGTGGCTGGTGGTCGGTTCCCAAAATGGGAAAAAAATGTGGGAACTGAAACAATATGTGAGGAATATCTCTCTGTTAAGCGAACCTGGACATCCTGGAGATAAGTGAGCTGCTGGAACACTGCTGCAGGGGACGTGACTCTGAGGTGCGTGTGGATTCCATCACTAACCTGGAATCTGTACACGAGAGGCCTAGTTAACCTTATGAAAAGGGCTATTGAAGTAGCAGTTACTCAGCTGACAAGCTGGATTATTATGTTGCAAGGAACCAATGCTTTTGGAGGGCCAGAAGTATTCTGTTCCCAGTGAGCTGAAACCCAAAGTTAGAAATTTAATTGATGTCATTTTTATTTATTTATTTTTTTTAGGGAATTGTCAAGCTCAGAACTTTTAAGGCAGAGTACATCAAGTCATTGTTGATCCTGGGCAGCCTCCAGCAGTAATGCTGAATGTGATCCTGAGTTAACAAGCCAGTGAAAGGTAGGTTCACACACTCTCATGAGGACCCCTGTACCTTTTCTGCCTTGCAGTATCACTTCCTTCAGCCTGTACCTGCTGGTTCGCAGACATGGGAAAACAAGGCAACTACAAGACGCAAGTTCAGCACAGTAGGAGACACAGTCAGAGATTGTCAGCTGAATTAATTGTAGTCTGCCCAGGTAGATCCACATCCATATGTAGTAGATGCAGAGTAGGACGGCTTGCAAGATGAAACCCTGTGCAACTGCACATATGTACCAACACGTGTTTAGAGTACGTGAGCTATTGTCTTTGAGAAAAGATTTAGGCCTCTCTTGATTGAGTCACCTCAATCACTGTGAAGTGATCTCACCCAATCATGTCTAAATTGTCTTCTGTGTGCTGACGCTGTGGACGAGAGCAGAAACATTCCTTTAGATGTTTATACAAACATTCCAGCGCCTAGTTTGTGACTCCTACAGAATGCTTTAGGCTCAACTGAAATTACGCCCTTAATCTCAATGCTTAAACACCTTGGATAAACTAGTTTTTTAGTACGAAGCATTTCTGAGAAAGCCAGGTGTCACCCGAGAAGCCTGAGTTTAATCAATTCCAAACTGCTACTGCTGTAATGTGATTTTTGTCCAAGTGCAAGCCTGCTGTATGCTCAGTTAGCCAGCTGCAGAATTTCTTAGCATGGTTAAGCTGGGAGGCGGGGAGTATTTCATACCATGCTTCAAAATACTGTGGCATTGTATTTTTTAGGTACCTGTCCTGAAATTGCCTTAGGTGTTGCACTAACAGAGCTATGCTGGACAAGCATTTTTAGTAGGTTTCTGTTGACAGTATCATTCAGATTTTAATATGGACAAGCCAAATAGCAAAGCCTGTTTGCTGTTAATGGGAGTCTCTGGCAAAAATTTGAGAGAGTTTCTCAGAGTGTCTGCGTGAAGTGAGGCAAGAAGCTGCTGGTGTGAAAGCACTGTTGACTTTGTACTGGCTTGGCAGCACTGCTTCAGGCAAGCAGCTACCCCAAGCATCTGTTGCTGTGTGGTGATCTTTGCAAATATGTGATAAGCTAAATGAGTAATTTAATCTCTGACTTATTGCTGAGAGGACACAGTGGTTTAAATACAAATTAGATTTTCCTTGTGATCAATCATTCTTCTCTCTCCTAACCAAACAACTACTCTAACAAAGTTTACCTGTTTAAATGAAAGGCAGATTGAACTCAAAGAAAATATTATATTGGCAATACTCAAAAAAACCCATTTGAAACCTCAGAAGATACAAAGCAAAATTCCCAATTACAAACTTGTCATTACAGTGGAAAAAATCTAAGTTTAGTTAATAAAAGTAAGAATTCTAGTAAATTATGTAACGGTAATCAGTAGTCTCTGTGTGGAAAAAAAATTGCAGTAGAAGGCACAACTGGAACAGTGCTATTTTGCAGACTGAATGAGTCATGAATGATGGTGCTTGCAGATATCTCTGGTGGTTTAGAAAGCAATTCTTCAGCTTGTTTGTTTACAGAAGCCATATTCTGATATGCTCAAACAAGGTACATTGGGATAGAGAAAATGATTCTGATGACAAAAGGAGCACTTCGTAATTTTGAGAAATCTGAATTTTTTCAAAAGAGTAATTGTTTTACTTATATTGAGTGCGAAAATTAATCAAACATTTCTAACTTTTTTTAAATACACCTTTTTCATGCTTAGTCTCTTGTAACTAGATGAGTTATCAAAGTGAATAGTGAGATTTTCTTTTGAGGATAAGAGTAAAAAGTCCAATCTGAATTATTTTAAGATTCCTTGAAATCAATGTATAAAGAAAATGCCTACCTAGCTCTCACTACAGTACATCTAGCTTTGCAATATTGAGGCTGTAGCAGAGCAGTGGAAGATGTTGCTCAAAAAAAGAGGAAACAATATTCTTAGCCACATCCACAATTCAAGTCAGTCAATCGAGAACTTTTGTAATAGACAGGGGAAGCCACAAACCACATAACAAGCATCGAGTTAGACAAAATACCTACATGGATGTTATAAAAAAGAGGGGGGGGGAAGTTATAGTTAGTGTAGTAATGCATACAGTCTGCCATCTGATTGATATAGCAATCATATGACAAGAAAACTATTCAGATTTTTTTTCTTTTTAGTAGCTTTAGATGTTGCCTTCTCTCTGTCTCTGATAGACCAATAGAGGGATTGATAGGCTGTTAGACCAAAGTGTCTAGAAGATTATACCAGACCTATACTAAAAGAATTCAAATGTATTCAGAAAGATTTATCTGAAGTTTAAGAAAAACATATCAAAATCTCTCACACCCAGTTAAGGAAGAATACCTCATTTGAGGGAACACTTTTTTTTTTTTCTTTCTCCATATAAAATTACTAAGATGCAATATTTAATTGGAAATTTTAGTCATTACCCATTTGCAAAAGGAGATGAAGCTACAGGATTCTAAATTTTGATTTTTTTTTTTTATGAGCTACTAAAATGCGGTCTTTGACAGGTTGAGCGTTTTATGCAGTAGTAGCTAATATTCTCTCTCAGACCAGTTACCTTCAGGATGAAATGAGTGGGTTGAAGCCTCACTACCCTTTGATATAGTATATGATCCTGGCATTTCCCATAAACATGGGAGCTATTTTTCCTTTCGTGCAAGAAAGAGAGAGAGAAAAAAAAAAAAAAAAAAAGGATGAATCGCTCATATTTCCAGTTGCATTTCCAGGCCATCTGACCTCTGTGAGCTCCTGCAGCCCTTGCGTCACAGCCGTCCAGGCTGGCTGGGATGAGCACAGCAGACTTGTGAGCACAGCCAACACTGGCTTTGGGTCACAACTTGGGTGGTAACATTTCTAAATGCAGTCTCTATAAAGCTAAAAATGGGTTGAATAATGCATGTAGATTGCTCATGTATGTGTGTAAGGGGTAAACCTACCATTTCTAGACAGTACTCAAAGAAGTCTGATAAATGTCTATCAGGGTGACAAAAAGCTCAGCTAAGCCAAGAAAGGGATGAAATATCACTTGACTGATAAGAATAGAGTCAAGATTTCTTTGCAGTGCATGTAACTTGCCAAACTGTCTTACCAGTATAGGAATTCTGCCTGCTGATATTCCCAACCATGACAACACCCTAGGGGAGTGACAAAAACATTGGCTTATGCTGTCCAGTTCTCATTGCCGTCTCTATACTGCTGGCCTCAAATTTAAACCAATGTGATAGTGTGAGTTAATAAATCTGATAGAAGTGTATTTTAGTAGGAACACTTGCTACTTCACAGTAGTTCTGTGCCATATGGTTTGTGGACAAGATCACAACTCTTGAAAAACAGTTGTCATAAATTAAATGATAGCACTGGAATAAAAAAAAACAGATAAAAAATAGTTATTAAATGAGGTAGATATCTAATAAAATCACAAATACTAATATAATCCTTTTCCCCAGAATAGTCTAATATTTATCAAGCTACCTTGTATACATTTAAGCAAGCTTCAGTCACAGGTTTGACTGCAGAGTAGATGTACTAAAGGTCTTTGAAAAGCAACATCATAGAACACAGCAAGAGAATGCAGAAGCAGAGTTAGGGCAGAAGCTAAAACACAAGGCAGATTAATGACAGTATTGCTTAACAGACTTAGAAATATTTTTTTAAATGTTAAACTTTTATGATGCTTACCAAACACAGAGTATTTTCCAAGGCATTTTGAAGTTTCGATTCCTAAAAAGGAAGTCAGCAGGCTACAGAAGTTGTACGTTTTATCAACTTTTTGGTAGGAATGATAACTAGTAGCAACCGAAATTTGCCAGGTACGTTTTCCAGCATTTTAGGATCCTACAAGACTGGAAAGAGTCCAACGAGAGCAGAGTGCTGGATAAAGAAATGTGCACTAGTGAGAAGGAAGTCACACAAGTCCTGCAGAACATTGCAGAAACACTCCACACAACAGAATAAACTCAGTTTATGGCATGAATGTTGCAGTAATGCCACTGATGTAATAGGTGAATCTTAATCCCAAATTCATATCAGGAGAACCTTAACCCTAGGAGATTTGAAGTGCGCTCCTCTAAACAGGAAGCCTGACCAGTAACCTCACTTACGTAAGAAATTTTCATCCTTATTAAGCTGTTCTGGATAAGTATTGAAGTACTGGAGAAATTAAACTGCTCTAGCTGGACATAGCTACACCCTAAGCTAAATACTTGAGTCTGATCCAGTTGCTCGGTATGGGAGGAACAGATTGTATCTTCATCTGGTTCCGTCTTCAGCTGAATTGCCATGAGATCCTCCTAGCACCACCAAGGTGGAGAAACAGTCCTCTTCAAAGGAAGGCCGAATGTGTGGAGGAGCCCATGTGCTACCAAACAAAGGGTGAAATCCCTCCTTAAATACAGGTGATCGGACTTTGAAGAGGAGTGAAGTCCAAGATAGGTTTCACATGGATCTGTGATTTGTAGTTGAAATAAGAGTTGTAAAGGGGAGAAGCTTTTGTTTCTCTTTGCAGTGTCACTAGGCATTACAGTTTGGCAAGCTCTAAGTGGATATTCTGTAGCAGAGCAGAGAAGTTCAAGGGTGTGGGATGGGAGAGGGTGTAGCAATGGAAATAAAACATTTTTTTGTATCCAAACAAAGTTCTGTGTTCGTAGAAAGTGTTTCTTTCTGTGATTCTTTACTGCTATCACATGAATGTTGATGAATAGCAGGGCTGAAAACAAATTAGGCTTGTAAAAAGGGAGAACAATGCACTTTTATTTTTAGAAATAAATACTTTTCTTCTTAAGCAGTATCTCAAATCCTTTGTGCAGAAAATTGCTTTCTGGTTATAGGCACTTCACAGTAGAAATACCGTCTGTGTCATGTTACTTTGCAAGAATGCTTATAAGCAGAAATTACACCTCAGTTATTTAGTTGAAATTCAGAAGGTTACTAATGTCAGATTTTGTGCAGAAGACTAACAGTACTATTTTCTAGCCCATTTGATGAGCCATACTGCTTTCAATTACAAGACATGTGCCTGAGGCAAACAAGTTGTACTATGACCAATAGAATTATTCACAACTATTTTCCTACTGCTTTATGTTCTATATCCTCATACATATATCCTAATTCACCCTGTGCCCTCCAGGCTGCACCCGTCATGGGCAGCAGTCAGATTGTGCTTTGACTTGCCCAAAGCTGTTAATATAGGTGAGTGTCTTAGTTGGTCAGCCAGCTGATATAAAATATAAACTGTGCTTATATTTGTGTGTTACTGGCTGATTTTTACAAAACTTATAAAAAAAATCAGTTTCCTTTGATACTTAAGCAATTGGACTAGATAATCTCCTGAGATCCTATCCAAGCTGAATTATGATTCAGTGCTGTTTCCAAATGTGGTTAAAATTGGCTAGCATGTTCAGATATTATTAGGAGAGGAGCAGCAGAGATTTGGAGTGACTCGTATCAGTTTTGTAACCTTGTTTTCTTAGGAGATGAGGCTATCCCAGCATACCAAGCAGTGGAGTCCCAGCCTGACATCTCAGCTTTGCTAGCTCAGGCTCTGCTCTCTTTACCAACGTTGTCTTTCAAAGTCTACTGTACAAGTTTACTCTATGCCTGATATTACTTGAAGGATACCTAACAGGAATATAAGCTATTATTATATATTTTAGCAATCCTCTGGTAGATTTTAACATGGTATAGTATATATAAAGCAAACAATTTTTTACAGCAATTTTGTATATTTGCTTGCTTTTTGTAAAGAAGGTGGTCATCCCTAGGAATCGCTTTCTTTAATGACTTTTTGTATGCTTGCTGTTAATTGCCAGCTGATGTCTTTTCCAGCAATTCATTATTTCTAGAAGTGCATGAGAGAACAAATACGAGTTAACGTTCTTTGTTGTTGTTTTAATCCTGAGTTGTCATTCAAGTTCCATTTGGTAATCTATTGTTATCACCATGGAAAACCCCTTCTGTTTAAAGATGCCAAAAATATATGCCATATGTTTACTCATTCTGGAGATATTCAGGCTGACATAACCATAATTATCAGAAATAAGTCAATCAGTATTTAAAGGAAGGGATGCATCTTTTATTAGACAAATATATTTGAGGAATTTGTATTGTTAATTGCATACTATTAATAGCTGATTGTTAGACTCTGGATTTTTTTTTCTTTGTACTTCTGATGACATCCTTTCCTGGTGATGTAACTATGCTTTGCTTAATGATTCTGTTATTTCTGTTTATTGAACAACGAAAAGGTTTGATTTGCTTGGTATTTCCCTCCTTGTGTACCAAGAGAGCAAACTCATCTGTGCATTAGTCATTCCATTGCTTCTCATTAACATCACTGATGCTTTTGTATTTAAAAGATGCATTGGTTTTAGTGGCTTCTTTTTTATGCAAAATGTTAGAGTAGAATGAGGGACTTTTTTGATCTGTGTTCTTTTGTCTTTTGCTCATTTTTTAGCCAGAGTTTTGAATAGGTCTGCTGATAGAAGCTGATCTACTAAAGATCTTCACTTGATATGACTAAGGCAAATATGTGTTCTGATTTTATTGACTATCTCAGTGAAGTTCAACGTCTCACATGAAAGATTTTTATTGTCTCACATTTAATTTACACTTGCTACAGTGAGCAATTCAGACAATTCCTTCTGGAAATAAGGATGTTTCACTGGTCACCCTTCTAATAACAGGATGCTTCCCATCTGATGTCTTTGTTCAGCCTCCCTTCATTTCAGTTTCACAAACCCTACCGAGAATTTTCCTGAAGATTTAGGGTAGTATCAAATATATTTAATCTGGCAGTGAAAAATTACTTTTTATTATTTTTTTTGCTATATAGAACTGCAAAAGCTTCAATGCCGTTTCAGTCATTATAAGTTCAATATAGATAATTTGTAATTTCGTACTACAGTTATTCAAATGCGAATCTTCACAGTCTCTCAAATCTCTGCTGTTATTGCACTAACGTTTTACAGACATGTGCATACTTAGCTTGACTGTCAGGAATTGCCTCACTGACTTGAAAGGGACCTCTTCCATTCCAAGCCATATGGCTAAATTTCATGTAACGTATTTCACTGGGCATGTTTGCAGTCAGAGAAGATGCTGAAAGATAGGGAAGAGGAGATAAGGGAAAAGGCAGATGCAAAAAGGGCAACGCACATGGGGCCATAGACGGTGACAACAATTCTTAGGCTAAACCATTGTCCAGAGTCACTCATCAGTGTAACTTGATCCTTGCTTTGACCTGGCTGCGTGCGCAGAGCTCCTGGTGGGCCTGCCTGGGTTACCTGCAGTCAGATATTAATCCTTTTGTTGCAGAATCAATCATGGAGGCTGGAGGGGGCCTCAAGAGATCATTGTGCAGAACATCTCTTTCTCCCAGAGCCTAATGCTGTCCGTGTAACCTACTCCTGCCAATGTCCCTGCGGCCTCTTTGCTGAGATTCCCAATGACAGGGACTCACAGACGTGTTAGGCAGGATATTATCTACTTATTTTCTTTACAATTAGAAGATGCTTCCTCAGGTCTAATTTGAATGTAGCTTCTGCAGTCTTAATACTGGATGAAGTCCTTTGATAACGTCTAAAGTCTGTGGTACTAACAGAGTGCTGAATCTGGAGAGAATGGATGCCTGGAAGCCTGGCATGCTTAGGCAGAGTCATTCCAAAAGACGCAGCCGCCCAGCTGCCAGGGTAGGGGGAGAGAGGCCGTTGGGAGCAACGCGGGCCTTGTCACGGCCGCCATGGCCTCAAGGAGGCCCAGCTGGAAGGCGGTTACAAACGGGAGCAGGCGTAGGCCGGAGTCCTCAAGGCAAGAGTAGGAGTGATGTGGATGGTAAGAAGACACCCAGCACTCATCCCATCCTCATCGCAGCGTTGTGCTTTCTCATGGTCACCAGGGGATTAGGTAACTAGGAGTAAGTACATGCTATGTGCTTCAGCATAAAGGAAAGCCTGGAGCAGCGGCCGTTCTCTGCAGACACCAGGGTGGCTGGGGCTCCTTCGGGATGGGCAGTGACAGTAGCAGTGAGAGGAAAAGCACTGGGAAGGGAAAGATAATGAAGAAATAAGGACAAAGAGTTTACAGAGCCGTTGGTGGCAAGTAGGGAGGCGATAGTGACATCCTGTGTTAATTAGAAGCTTTAAACATGTTTTGCTGAAGCAGATGAGTCAGACGAGTCAAAGGTGCTTATATGAGCCACTGTACAAAACGGAATAGTTAAAGGCTGGTCATTCAGAGACAGCCTAATGACCATCAGTCAACACCCACACCGGAAAAAAAATAGAAAAAAGGTTTAAACCATTCTTAGATGCCAAGGAGAGAGTAAAGCCAGGACAGTGGCTGGATGAGATTTAACACCGTCTCTTATTTTGTTGCCCTGTAACTGCAGTGGTGGTAGTTGGTTTTGTTTTGTTTCTTGTAATAAGGGAAACTGGTTTTTTTTGGCAGTCTTTTAGGTGGTATTAGAGATGGTAATAACCACTTTTTTGGATGAAGGAAAAGTTAAGCTGATGAGCCAGAGTTTTTGTTACTGCTGTGGTAAAATGCCTCCCTGATGGTGAATCAGCCTCCCTGATGGTAAATCAAGACAAACACAAACAAAAGGGGAAAGGGATAAAACAGCCAACTTAAAAAGTACCTTCTGTTTCTACCTCTGTCTTTAATTTATAAGGCTGTTGCTAGAGGGAACTGAGCACAGCACATGGTAACTCCAGGACCTGGCTGAGCTGCACCGCCGCTGAGCTGGTTCAAGGCCTTGCTTTCCCCTACACCCTATTTGGGGCTTGCAGCAGTGCTCCCAAAGAGTGGCCGGGCTGGCGGGAAGCTGCTGAGCCAGAGGCGTGGAAGGAGGGATGGAAGCAAGAGCTGTGGCGGGAAGGAAAGGGGCACTGCTGGAAAGTGATGCCACCAGGCCTGGAGCCCTGTGTTCCTGCAGGGCTCTCTGTGAGGCTGCGGGAAGAGCTACTCCCTCTCCCAGCTGGACTTCTAGGAACCTGCCCTAGGACAAGAAAAGGAGACCCTGGGGGATCCACTTGTTTCCTACACAGATTGTGATGGGATTTATCACAGGCCTTGGAAGGATACCTGGAGACTTTTCTAACTTCAGTCTTTTCAGGCTTTTCTTAATAGTATGATTTACAGCATGCTACGCTACCTTTTTTTTTTTTTCCCCTTCAACATCGATGTTTCCTAGCT
>JAVCKT010097175.1:0-12008 GCA_032273925.1 Rhynchotus rufescens | reverse complement strand
GTAGTGCTAATAGTTGTATTTGCTTTTCCTTAGAGCTTGTCTCATCCTTGTCAGAAGGCTTTCCCATTCCTGGAACTCATTTTGAACTGGTCTTATTCCTAGACAAAGAAGGCGCAAAGAGTAAGAAAGGACATATCCCGTCTGTATGCAATTAGATTTATAATTTGGGTCTAATCATGAACAGTGATAATGAGAGAAGTTCAAGGGGATCTCAATTCCATTTGACTTTACCAGGATTTGGAGAGGTGAATCTCAGAATAATAATAAACAGTAACAATGCTGATTCTGATATTAAATTCACTAGAAATGCTATGAAAATAATTTAAAAAAAAAGAGGACATGCATTCCTCAGTATAAATTGGTTAAATTGCATCTTAGTCATTTGAGAGCATTGAGCTCCTCCAAAGAACAGTTAAGAGCATGAGTTCAATTTCAGTACTCTGCATCTTAATTATTTATTTTTTAAATTGAGAGACAGTTTACACTGTGGAAAACACATTTAAACCTACAACAATCTTGTACAACATAGCTAATAAAAGAAAGTCGAGCCAATCCTTGAAAGATCTGCCAAGATCTCTTGATGATCTTGATGTTTTTCCTTGCTTCTTGACAGATGCAAGACAGAGCATCTAACTTAAAATATGGATATTCTATGGGAGTGTTTCATAGCATGGATGTGGTGTATGGAATTTTGTTCCATAATCCAATTCCCTACACCATAATAGGGCATTCATCCAATTCAGATTCAAAAGAATGAGTAATCTCCATTGTTCAGTAGTGATAATTTTCCATCTACGCACATCTTAAGATGTGCCATCTGGCTTGTGAAAAAAAAAATACTGCAATGTTTCATAGAACCAATTCAAAATACTATGCTTCATCCCATCACTGTATAATATAACTCAATATTGTAATCAATCTCTTACAATACGGAAACAGGTTGCTTTTTAGTAACTGTTTAAATTAGTGCCTCTCTTTGCCCATTTGGTCAAGGCTCATGGAAAAATAATACAATTTTATTTTTAGTCTTTCTCAGTCTTTCTCATTTATAAGAAAGTGGTCATCAATAGAGACTAGTTTTACAAACTGCAGAAACAGCATGTAAAGTCTCAGCCACTGTAAATGCACTGGGCTATATATACACTTCTATGTCATCATTAGCTTGAATTTCTCTTATTTAGTTCAGTTCAGTTAGATGAACTAGTTAGCTTGTTCAGTTCAAAAGGCTATCAAGATTTAAATAGGTTTTATTTCAATAAGCTTTTCTTTATATATCTACTAGCACAGACAATAATTATTTAGATATAACAAATTATACACACTGAAGAGGTTCCTTCTTAGAAATACCTTCTATGTTAATAGATTTCCACACTAAGATGGAAATATTATTTGCATTTCTCTCAGCGTGATAGTAAGGGACAAAGAATGCTATATTTTAATCTACAAATTCCAACCCTGAACTTTTGAACTTACATTAAGAAAGGACAGAAAGATATATAATAATATATATATATTCTATATAATAGAATATAATAATATATAAAATAGGCATATTCATACACCAGAAAGAAGAATAGAGTATTTTTGAGGCCCAGTTAATGCTTCAAAGACTGATATACTGTTCAAAAGATACTATTTTTCTGTATTGATAAGTGATTCTGCCTAAAAGCAGAGAAAATTATTACATTCAGATTATCAGTAATCTCAGCAGACCAGATGGAAATGAACATCATATTATTGGCAAAGAAATCCTCACAAGTTCTTAAAAGAGTACATGGATGGAAATTTTAACTGCAGTAACACAATTCTGGGATTTTTCGTAAGACACTAGAAAACAAACCACCAAGGGAAGATGAAATTGAAGAAATTGAAGATAGGAGATCATAATGTAAATGTTCTAGACTAAACAGAAGTTCATTTCAAACACAAATGCTGGATTAGGTAGATGAACTATACAATTCTCCATTACTTCTTATTTATATGGCACATCCTACTACATTAGTGGCATCCACATTTTCTAGCTAGGTTGCAAACATACATTGATTAGCGACAGGAAGGAATGTGCTGTGACTACCTTCTTATGATCAAATCCAAGGGAGGTGCTCTGCTCCCCAGCTTCTTTGGGGACTGAACAGCACATGAAAAAATCCTTGCAGTCCTGAGATGAACATGCTACTTTCACTTAAATAGCCAGATGGACCAATTGCAAGAGATAATGGTGTCCCTGCTTAAGCAGGGGAGAACAGGGAAGTTGAAATAGATGATCTCTAGAGGTGCCTTCCAATCTCAACCATTCTGTGGTTCTGAGATAATAAAGAAGGTGCTCTAGAATAGCATAAGCTGAATTGCTTGATGACAGGGATATATTCCTAAATTTCTGAATGACATATCTAAATGGTCTCATGTTGTCTCAAATTTTGTATAAACAGTCATGTCTAGAAAGCTATCTTCCCTAAAGTTTTATTTTATCTTCAAACATATTCTTGTTTAAATTAACTGCTTCTGAATTAAGAATTTATGGTTTCATGTGTGTTTAATTAGAATGCTAAACAATACAAAATTTGCTAGCCTTTTGAGAGCTAAGTAGATCCCAGACGGAGTCTCAGAGTTGGCCACAGTTCAGTGTAATGTCTGAGAAGTCTAGTCAACAGATTCCATAATGTGGCAGACAATCTTTCTCAGGAATAATATTTAGGTAGGGTAATACTACCTCAATAGTATTACAGAAATCAGGCAAGAGCTAGGATAGACAAAATCGTTTGCACCATCCTTGGCAAGTGCTAAACAAAAGGGCAGAGTCTATGCAGTACAGTCAGAGTCTGGACTCATTCAAAGTGACGCCTGAAGTTCCTCAGGGCTGATAAAGCAACCATAAAAGGGTAATAAAATAAAATGCTATCTGCTCCTTTAAGTTGCTTCTTTTTTTGTTCCATAGGTACACAAATCAATCTATTTACCTCCAAAAAAAATTAAAAATGTAAAAAAACACATAATTGTGAAAAATCCATGCATAAATAGAATCAAGCAAGAAAAGAAAGAAAAAAAAATGATTTCTTTATTTTGGGATCAGTGATCTTTCCACCAGCAAAACACAGCTGGGGTATAATTTTTAATAATGATGCCAAACTAAATAGATCTGTTACTTGATAAATATCTAGTGTGTTCCAAAAAAAATTTCCAGGACTTTCAAAACGGTAATTGTATTCCAGCCTTATTCCAGGAAGTCTCAAAATCTTCTGTTTCATAAGACCTTCATCTCATTCTGTGACATCACAAGAATTAACCTAAAATCTCAAGAAAAAATTTACTTCATAGAAATATAGTAAGATTGAGAATTACTTTTTATTACCACGCTTTATTCTACTTTAAGATAATTCAGGATAACACCTGAAAGGGAAATTTAATTACCTCCAACATTTCCTATCTTGCTTTGCAACATCTGCTGATTCACCAGTACTGAGAGTGGCTTTTTAAAAAGAAATTATGAAAATACATTCTTAAATTATGTCATCTTCTACCCAGTAGTGCTGTAGATTCAAAAGTGTCTAGAGAAGATAGAATTGCTGATGATTGTAATTAATGTTCAGTAAAACTTCTGTTATGTGCTTTGGAAGAGTTCAGATAATGAATCCATAACTTAAAAGTAGCAATCATAGAATCATAGAATGCTTAAGGTTGGAAGGGACCTCCAGAGGCCATCTAGTCCAACCCTCCTGCACATGCAGGGTCACCTAGAGCATGTGGCACAGGATTACATTCAAGCAGGTTTAGAAAATCTCCAAAGAAGCTGACTCCACAACCTCTGGCGCAGTTCCAGTGCTCTGCCACCCTCACAAGAAATATTTCCTTAAGTTCCTGTGGAACTTTTGGTGCTTCAATTTGTGGCTGTTTCCTCTAGTCCTCTGGCCATCACCGAAAAGAGGCTGGCCTGCTCCTCCTCACTGCCTCCCCTGAGATATTTATATTGATATTCAATTTGATATCAATGTTTATATTGATGTCTGAATGGAAGAAGAAATCAGGAAGGCACCTACCAGTACTAGATAAATCGCCAGTGGTTAACGACTGAATAGGGCTACATGTGAAAGGTCAGGTTGAGCTGGGAAAGCTCCATCACAAAAGATTAGCTTTATGCAGAATACACAGAGTTTCATAATAACTAACACTCTTGTGCCTATCACTAGTAGACTTTTTTTTCTTTTTTTTCTTTTTTTTTTTGTTTTTTTTGTTTTTTTTATTTTTTTTTCTTACATGTAAAACTCATCACTGGAGAATCTAAACCTCAAGTGAGATCTCACTAAAGAGTTCTTGATGCTGACAAAGCTCTTCAGATTGAACATAAGGTAACTTTAAGTTCTTCTTGGACAGTTAATTTCAGAGGCTTCCTTGCCTCTGAACATGCTAGTTTTAAGTGTCCTATGTGCCAAGATGTGGTGCTTATGGCTGAATTGGGAAGAATTCAGACTATTTTTGTGACTTAAAAAAAAAGTGTACCTGATTAAGCACATCTGGAGTTATCAGCAGCTATGCCAAGCTCAAAGACCTTGATTTGACTTACCTGCTAGATAAATATAAAATTTGACACTATCAAGACTGATAGCTCTCTGGGATTCTCCGGAAGAGGGAATTTTGTATTGAAAGCTGACTCCATTTTGATGATATTCAAGTCTGAGTGTATTTTAACCATGAAGCACAATAAAAAATTCTGTATGGAAAATGAAAGATATAAAGAAATACACTAGCTGCTCGCTGGTCACTACACACACTGACTCTCACATATTTACTGGAGAAATGATCTTTTTATATACCCTTTGAAAGAAAGGAATAACTACAAAAATAAAAGATTCAGATTGATTAAAAAACAATTTGACATTAAATTTTCTTTATTTTCACTTTTGTGATTTAATTCTATTTATGCTCAGAAAGCTGAGCATACTGAATGTTGATCTTTACTTACCTATTACCTTTGCAACTACAAAACTGAAAGAGTACCACACAGTATTGTGAAAAAGTCTCATGACTTTTTTCATGAGATTTTCTAAAAAGATCTGTCTAAGATGAATTAGAAGTCTAGTTGCCTAGTTGCCTAATGCTTAGTTTCTGATTCCTGTTCTGACAAGAAAAAAAAAAAAAAAAAGGCACCAAAACAACAAATGAGTAAGAGCTACTGGACTTAAGCTGTATTTTTTCATGCTTTATTACTGATGGGAGTTTTAATCATCCAGTTAATTCCGCTTCTTTTGTTTGCATACTTCCTAACTGTCCTAGGGATGGTAGCACTGCACTGACTCCTTGCTAAAGCTAGACTAAGCAGTAGGCATTTAAGGCCACTGAGCTAGCAGTATTTTGCCTAACGTAGAGGAAATAAGGTTTCTCTTCCATATGTCTGTGCTTCCATCCTCCAGTCACACACCCAAAAATCCTATCTGTATCCCACAGTCTTTCTCCTTCTCCTCCCGCTAAAACCTGAAGAACATTGTGCATATGAAGTTTATTTTGCTGTTTCAAACTTAGGAATATAATGGAATGTTAATATACTATTTTGCTTAGTCTCCTGAGAAGCCTTGAGCTGAGGCTGATTTCAATCGTCATATGCATATTACTTTCATATTTAACAGTGGCTCAAATGTGTCTCTTTTAAACAGTAAACTTCAGGAAAGAACTGAATTGACTTAAAGAGACCGGATAATTAATTTGAACAGAATATAGTTAGTATTTTCATTCAATATATTCACTCTTCTTCCTATATCAGTGTTAAAGATACAAAGATTAAGCATATGCAGGGAATTATTGTGACATTCCTGATTTTATATTAAAACTGAAATGCCTTCCGGAGTGTCAGCCACTCCACCCAGGTTGGTATCATCTGCAGACTTGCTCAGGGTGCACTCCGTGCTCTTGTCCACGTCATTGATGAACAGGCTGAACAGCACCAGGCCTAGAACCCCTGGGGGACACCACTGGCCTCCAACTGCATGGGGTGCTCTGAGCTCTGCCATCCAGCCAGTTCTCAATCCACCTCACTGTGCACTTGTCCAGACTACTCTCCCGGAGCTTCCGTATGAGGATATCATGGGAGACAGCATCAAAAGCCTTGCTGAAGTCAAGGTAGACAACATCCACGGCTTTCCCCTCGTCAAGCCGGCTAGTCATCCCATCATAGAAAACTATTAGGTGCATCAGACATGACTTTCCCTTGCTGAATCCATGCTGACTACTCCTCAACACCTTCTTCTCCCTCGTATGCCTAGAGATGCTCTCTAGGATGAGCTGCTCCATCCCTTTTCCAGGCATGGAGTTGAGGCTGCAGTTGTCTGCCTCCTCCCTCTTGCCCTTTTTGAAGACTGCAGTGATGTTGGCTCTCTTCCAGTCCTCCAGCACCTCTCCTGCTCTCCAGGACTTCTCGAAGATGATGGAGAGAGGCTGAGCAATAACCTCAGCCAGTTCCCTCAGCACTCTTGGGTTCATCCCATCCGGGCCCATAGATTTTTGAGTGGCCAGTTTGTCTAAGCGATCCCTAACCCAATCCTTCGCAACCAGCAGAAGGTCTTCCTCTTGCCCATTTATATGTCTTTCACCTGAGCCCTGCCGTTCATGGGGAGTGGCCTTAACAGTAAAGATAGAGGCAAAGAAGGCATTTAGTAACTCTGCCTTCTCAGCATCCTCCGTCACCAAGGCCCCCTTCCCATTCAGCAGTGCACTAACATTTTCCTTCGTCTTCCTCTTGCTGCTGACATATTTATAGAAACCCTTCCTGTTGTTCCTGACATCCCTCGCCAACTCTAATTCCACACGGGCCTTGTCCTTCCTTGTTGCGCATCTGCATTCTCTGATGACGTGCCTCTATTCTTCCCATATGGCCTGGCCCTTCTTCCACATGCTGTACGCTCTTTTTTTTTCATTAACTTTGCCCAGCAGCTCCTTACCTATCCATATACGTCTCCTGCCCCGCAGGAGAGGCCAATTATAATGATAATACTTTTCAAAAGGATTTAAGGTAAAACTACTCATTTCTTGGCTTCTAGCCTCAAGTGTTTCCTAACGTTTTGTTCTGACCCTGTTTACAAGGTGAAAACCACATCTACCCTGTTATTCCCTTACCCATGAGTATAGTTTAAAAGAATGAAATAAGAATATTAATGCCTCCCATTAATTTAATTCTGTTTCTGGAACGTATCTGAAGCAATTTCCAGATAAAAATATCACAAATTTTCATGTGCAGTAAATCATGTGTGCTCTAGAGTGGCCGTGGCCGCTTCCTCCTATCAAAATGTTCCCCAAATAAGAAATATTCAGTTTCCACACAGTCACTTTGTTTTGAAATATAAGATACAGGCCAATCTGAAATACTTCGTCTTGCTGCCTAAAAACATTTCTGGGCATGCTTAATTTACTAATAGAGATGCACCCCAAATGTCCCAGCTCTTGTCCTTAAAGAGGTTGTATGTGTCCCTTGAACAGGTCAGATAGGGCAGGCAGTGAAGCCAAGTAGACTAGACTGTTCTCTGACTGAAAATATAAAGGTTTTGTAAAAACAAACGAAGATCTATTCCCTAAAACCTGAAGACAGGACTGAAATCTCTGAAACTGGAATTTCTACTCATTTTAAGGCGATTCCATGATTCGTTTGCTAGGGCACCCTGGAGGGACAAAGTCAGAGGAATATCCATAGCAAAAGAAGTAAGTGAGAAATCCACATAAGAAATGATTTGTGAAGGAATAATATATTCCACATTAGTCAGAATATCTTGCATTACCACCTGAAATTAGCTAATTTCTACCTTTTTTGTTGTTTTTGTTGTTCTGCAGAAATGTTGTATTTTTTCTGTGTGTATCTGTATGTTATTGAGAATGATATATAATGAAAAATGAAAAAAGAGGGAAGCCCCTTTATTTGATTTCATGACATAGATCATCAGAAGAGTTGATCAAAGGGGAAACAAAATCCCCTTTGCTTCCATACTTTTAATAAAGTATCATCCTACCTGTTTAATCCTTTTGTATGAACTTGTCAAATAGCTAGATCACAAATGATCTATTAAAGCCTCTTTTCCTTACTTGACAGTGCCTAGCTCAGGAGGGCTCTTATTCTTATTAAAACTCAGTAACCCAGTAATAATTCTAAGTTATTATAGGTTTAAGAAATAGTGTTATCTTTAATAAAACATAAATTCTTTGTCTACTTGGACTTTCTGAAGCTGTCTCTCAGTGACTGCATTCCATCTAACACAAATTGGTTATTATCTTGGCTGGAGCCTCTAGACACAGCTGTCATTTATATCATCAGGAAATGAAAACTAAATGTTCCTCAGTTCTGACAAATTAAAGAAAAAAATAATAAAAAAAAAAAGCTAGCTACATGAAAAAGGGGGTCTGGACAATTTAAAAGAGGAATTCTAAAACAAAAATACCAAAGAACTGTAAGTCTCTGGTGACTCACTTGGAATAATCCTGCAATCCAAAATAGGGAAAATGGCAGTTCAAAGGAGCCTGGACATTGAAAGATGAATAAACATTCAGATGAATCTTGTTTTGGGAATAAATCACAGAGTTTTTTGCAAGAAGCAATCCTACTAAAGTACTACTGAGGAATAGTAATATTTATAAGAAAAAAATAGCTGGTTGAGATGAGATTACAAACCTTAATCATTATACTGGTTCCTACTGCAGGATATTTATCAGGCAGTTGAACAAATCTTTTATAAAGAGCTATTTCCAAGTTTGTGGACTTTTCCGTCTTTAAATTTCCATATCACCTAACTTGTCATTCTAAATATATCAAAGGGACTTTTTCAACATTCAACTCAAATAGAACTAGAAACAGTTTTTATTTCTTCCTTTTAAAAGAAAAAGGAAAAAAAAATCTTTTTTTTTTTGTAAAGGAAATATAACATTTTAGACATTCTACCTTGAGAGGATTCTGTGTCTGTCAAGACTTTAAAAATATTCCTAATGGAAGTAATTATTATGTAAATAATAAAAGATTCTATCAATAACTTGTTGTTGGTGTGCATATTAGAGTTTTCATAGTTTGCAAATGCTCTACAAAGATTTTGAGCATGCAAACTGGAGCTAAGTGCTTTTTGATTCAAATTGTATTCAAAATAATTGAGTGTTAAATAAAAGCTTTCTTTCTGCCTTCCTTTTTGTTTGCTTGTTTGTTTTCAGTTATTAATTTCTTTTATGAGAAAAAATTGTTCCAAAATCCTCAAATTTTGAAAAACTATTATTTTTCAAGGCCTGAAATAGTTTTTACTGAGTTTCTCCACTGCATCTCAAGGAGATGACCATTCAAGCCATTGCTCTTTTAGGACCATTTCTTCCAGAATTCTGTTTCACTGTCTTACAACTAGCAACAAATACAGTTCATATTCTCACTGCTTCGCAACGTTTTCTAAATCCTTTCCTTCATCCTCTTTCCCTTTATGAGTAATATGGAAAAGCCTGGTTGAATAGTGTACAAAGAGTCTGTACTCCATACAACCCACAAAGAGACCCTTAACTTCAATGCTTAAGATTTGTTTAGAAAGATATCATAAGTATTTTATACATTTATACATATATCTTTATATCACAGAATCACAGAATTTTTATACATATATCTTTATATCACAGAATTACAGAATGGTTGAGGTTGGAAGGGACCTCTTGAGATCATCTAGTCCAACCTCCCGCTCAAGCAGGGACACCCAGAGCACGGGACACAGGGTGGCAGCCAGGTGGGTTTGGAAGATCTCCAGAGAAGGACACTCCACAACCTCCCTGGGCAGCCTGTTCCAGGGCTCTGTCACCCTCACAGTAAAGATCATCCTCATATGGAGATGGAACTTCCTACGTGATGACTCGGATTCTACCTGGGAAATGTTCAGCCTCACTGCGGTCGTGACTGGACCTTTTGGTGAGAACACTTATTCATTTATAATCTACTTTTCAAATCAGGAAAGATATACAAGAATATAGATGTATGTGAAGAAGTGTGTGTGTGTGTGTGTGTGTGTGTCCCCGTGTGCGTGTGCATGTGTGCATGCATGTAGAAGTTTATATACAGCAGATTATAGGAATTATATTCAGGTCCCACCCAAGTAAGGGATGTGGCATCAAATCTTCAATGTGATCCTTAAATCAGGTAATTTTTTTCCGTTATGAACTACACTGGCAGTTATAGCAAACACTGAACTACAGCAAGAAAACTATAATACTGTAATGTAAACCCTTACTTAGGATTAACCCTAATACTTTATCAAGCAGCATAACCTGCTGGCTCAATATACTTTCAGATCATCACATGTACTCATTAGCATAGCGTGAATGTGGTAACATGATTTGCTGAAAGGTTTTTTTTGTCTTTTTTTTTTGTGATTCCAGGTGCAGATTGGGGTGTGAAGCAGTGCTAGCTGTGTTTTATAGTTCCTTTGACAAGTACTGGGAATTCATAAATATGTATGTGACTCCTGCAAATTTCAACCCTTTCATTTCAAAGAAAGCTCTCCTCATCATCTGAGTTGAAAAAAAACCATATTTATTTTCTTTCAATACTTCCCTGTATAAAAATCTGAATTTCTTGAAACAGGCACAAGAGAAAAGAAAAGGCATTAAAATAACAAGAATGACAAGTGAACTGCTAATGGGAAAAATTGGCACATTAATAATTTGTGAATTATATGTTTGCAAATTAAGCATTTGAAGGCAACAAGTCCATGAAATAACTTAATAATGTGCAATGTTCATGTTCTTAAAGATATTCTCTATTAAGACAGCAAGATAAAGTACTCTAGTGCACATGAGTTTACCATGAATAGAGGCTAAACAAGATTTCAGAATTTAGTTTCATATTAACATTCACATCATTTAAAATGTAGACTCAGAGTAATTTACCCTGGGTGCATCTAGTGTGAGCTGAGTTGTTCCTCAGACACCATCTGAGGCTCCAGAAGGGCTTGCAGCTGACTTAGGTCCTCTGTCTCACTTTCCAGGCTTCTGCAGATGTTTTCTGAGCATTTTAAATGACTCTAGAGGCAAATCCCTTGCCAAAAGTGTTGTTTGATTCATTAATCATACATAGGTGTCTACTTCAAGGAGGGCAGAGATCTTCTCAGAACAACTGAAGACAATAGTCATGTTAGAACACCAGAAACATCTACATGAAGACACTGGCATTTAGTCTTGATCTGTGATCTAGTCTAAGATATCTGAGAAGTTTACTTCTATGTTCATAGAAAAGGAAAGTATTTCCAGAGAGCAATTCATTCCAACTTGCCTTGGACTCCTCTCCTAGGATGGGATTAATCAGTATCTGGAAGTGTTTTTCATTAGTTGCAAAGACTAGTTTAGAGCAGGTGCCTAATTTTCATACCGATGAAATTAAATGAGGCTTATTCCACTCACCGTGTGTTTCGTTTGCTAAAACAGACGATAGTACTGGGGATATGGTGGCTGTGAACTGTACAATATGAGAGACTGAGGCTGTAATAAAGTATGCTAATTGGCTAAATTGAACTAATCCCCTGTTTTCTGAGGGAGGCAAGACTGAAAGAAAAAAAAAAGATAATGGACTGAACCTCTGGATCTGCAATAAATAAAAAAGAAAAGATAATGGACTGAACCTCTGGATCTGCAATAAGAAAGACAGGCTGAAAATAGACCTTTACTTTTTATAGGTCACTGAGCAGCCTGTGACTAAAAATTCTTGAGGGCATTAACAAACTGGGACAAATTTTAACTCATGCTAAAAGGTTTAGCATCTCGTCCCCTGAGCCTCACTACACTCAACATGCTTTTTTATTTTTGTTATTGTTCTTATTGTTCATATTTGTTTATTAGCTTTGCAAATGTGTTCATACTACAAAGCACACTGCTCCTTTCACTGTATTTCAAGATAGTCTCCAAGGTGCTTATGCTAAAACAAACTTCTTCTAACAATTCATGTTTTAAGACCATGCAGCATTTTCTTCAACTGAAGGTTCCAAAGGGACTAGTGTTTTTTGAGTGATAAATTACATGACTTTTGC
>JAVCKT010097173.1:0-12009 GCA_032273925.1 Rhynchotus rufescens | reverse complement strand
TTTAACTAAATATAATTAATTTTTCAAAATAACAAAAAATTACATGTGTGTTTAATTAAAATTAATATTTTTTTTTTTTTTTTTTCTTTTTTTTTTTTTTCCTTTTGGAAGATACATCCACTTTTTTACCCCAGACCTTTATCTCCATAACACTGTTTCTCTAATCTGTCCCTAGTAAAAAATCAGGTGCCTACACAACTCTAGTTTTATTCTTTATGATCTCAGTGACATTAGTTGAAAACATTTTATGGCATCAGTAAACCACATACAGGGACTCTGTGTCACTCATAGCAAAACAGGGTTTACCCAACTTTTAGTACATCAGAACATCTTGTTCCTTTCAAAGGTGGCTGGACTAAGCTAAATGTGAGATTTAATTTTACCATATTGGTAGAGGAGGAAATTGTAATAACAACTGACTGTTGTCTTCAGTAGGTTTATGATTTCATCTTAGTGGTTCCTGAATTTGGCAGACTGATGGATCTTGGTGGGAACATTCAAGTGATAAGGTTGATTCAGAGGGTGCTCTTAATGAATACTGAGCACTTATATCAATGAAGTCGCTTTTTCAGGGGAAGAAGAAGAAACTGAAGATAGCAAGCTGGTAAACACATTTCCTGGAATCATAAAGCTTAATTCTTGTCATTGTCATTGACAGGGTTATTCACATTACCTAAGTAAAATCTTTTTTATCGCTTGGAATGTTGAATGAAGAAGAGTATCCAGATAAAACAGAAGAAAATTGTTCCTGTTTTCAGAAACCATGAAATTGCTTTTTTTTTAGGTATAGTAATTACATTTTTTGTTTGTTTGTTTGTTTGTTTTTAATCATTTTTAGGATCAGGTCTCTCATTTCTGTAACTTTAGGTTCAAACCAGGGTACAATGAAGATTCCTTGTTTGTGTTCATTTAATATGCTTGTATTTGAGAAGGTATCTATACTGATTTTGTGATTTACCAGTTGCTTAAGACAGAGTATGTTCATTAAAAAAAAAAAAAAAAAAGCATTGTTTCCAGTTTGGAGGGATGACCTTTGATTTGGAGCACTATTGCCAGTTTATGATTAAAAATACCACAGCAAGATACTACCCTAATCTGTTTAATTTTGCAGAATTCTGGTGCTTCTGAAATGATGTATTATAAAACACAAAAATAAATGGTCCCGTTTCTGTAGTATTCCTTCAGGCAAAGATTTTGCTGTATTCACAGTTAATTGTAGGAGCCTACCTAGCAGTGTGACAGTTCTTCGTGATTTCTATTGGTTTGCAACAGCTTACTCCTTATTTGTTTTTATAGCATTCACTAGTATTTCAACTTAAGTATTTCATTTCCTCATAGAAAAAAAGGGAATTGTGATCTGATACGTAGTATTTTTTTAAAAAGCTGTTAGTGTTGCTTAGCTATGTAAAAGTACTTACAAGACTAACTGATCTTAACCTTCAGATAAGCAAAAACTATTAATTTACTTCAAACTCTGACAGTTAACTTATTTTGGGCAAGATGGAGCAACTTAAATTAACCTTTTATTCCCAAATCGTAATACTGAATTGAAGCTTGGACAAATATTAAATATATAATTTAGCTTGCTTTTACTCTTTTTAATACATAGTAAGAATGATTGGATCTGTAATGGAGATTTTTTTTTCCACAGATAAGCAACAGTGTGTTCGTATGAGCTTTATTCCATCTTGTTAGTGTCTTCCCTTCCTGCACCTCCTGTATTTGTGTTTTAGGAGGAAAGTTAAAGACTTTCTGTATTTTTCTCCCTCCTGCCTTTATTTAGCATTGATTTGTTGTCTTATTTAAATACAGAGTTCAATATTCAGGTGTGTAAGTGCAGCATAAATAACACAGCATACTCTGTTGAGCCAAAGGGACTATCTTCTTGGGAGCTAATACGATTTATGGTAGGCTGAGCACTAAGCATAAATACTGCTGGTGCTTTATTGCAACCCGACAGTAAAGCAGGTTGGGCTTCTGGAAGGTTGGTGGTCTTGGAGAAGCGTGGCAAGAAAAGTAGCAGAGCTGAAAGCTCCCGATGGCTGCATCCATCGGGATAAAGGATTTGGGCTTGACTGGGCCAGCTCTGGCCACCACCACAGGCCATGAGCTGGGGGAATGGGAGGATTTTTGATGAAAAAGTTGGTTTTTTGCTGTGGTGATGGATCAACACTTGTGGAAGGAGACAGCAGCCTGGCTTCCTTAGTTTGGGTCTTCTGAGGAGAAGACCCCTGGGCTTGGCGACAGGTCATCGGCAACCTCATCTGGAGCTGGGTCGTGGTGCTAGGCGGCTTTGCCACAATGTTGGGGATGATTTCAGCTCATCAGAAGGTCACCACCACCTTCTCCTTTTCACCCTTCTCCTCTGCGTCACTCCACCAGCAGGTAGGTGCCCTTCCCCATGGCCACCAACCAGCTCCTCCAGCCTCAAGCACCCTCGGCTCCTGCTGTTTGGGCCACTGAGGGCATTGACTCCACGTGGCTGTTAGGCCAGAGAGTTATTTTATCCCACACTCACTTATAAGATCAATCCCTGAAAACCCTTAAAAACAAGACAATAGATTAAAAAAAAAAAGCAAATCAATTTTTTGGATTAAGCTGAAAATAGGGGAAAACCATTTCTTGTAATAATGTCTTAATAATACCTCAGTCAGGTTAAAATGCTGGGGTTTTTTCCATCCCCTAAGCACTTGGTTAATAGAAGGTAATAATTGAGTTGATTATAATGCTGGTTTATTTTGTTGGGTTTTTTTTCTGATTCCTGCTGTGAGAAATATATTTTCAATGGCTTTAAACTGCTTCATTTTGTGGCCTGAAATCATAATTAATCATAAGGCTCTCTCCCTAATGTAATGAAGTGTTTCAAGTTGCATGGTTCAGCTTGTGACGTACCAGGCTGCATGCTCCATGGGGTTAAATAACAGAGCCAGTGCCTCTAATCATAAGGCAAGGGCAGAAACAAAGGAAGAGCTACGGGTGAGAGCAGAATAATGTGTCCTGGGGAGCTTGGAAAATGGATGGTTTATGTGCTCATTTGTGCCACTGGGGCACCTATGGGCTCTGCTTTTCACAGAAGATGCTGGTGTGGTGGATGAATGCAAGTTGCATGGGACATGGCTGGTCCAGAAAGGGGAATAAGGAAGTCAGAGGGCTCAGGAGCAGAGAGTGATGCAATGGTAACTTGGTCAGTCTGGTTGTTAGGAAAGCAGCTGTGGACATGATAAAGTGGCATGGATATTATGAACAGTTGGCAACAGCAAGGGTGAGTGAAAGCATGAAGAGTTGGAGGTGCCAGGGAAGTGGTTCCCAAGAGCTGCAGAGGAGACTTTATATTCACAGGTTTGTCAAGATATGAAAAGACAGAAAATAACTTCATGCTAGGCAAGAAATAGTCAGTGTGGATGTGATTTCATTAAGTTGTGGATATAAAAAAAAAAGTCTTTGAGTAATGAATTAATAAATTGTCCTTAGACTTGCAGAAAATGCTAACTCTTGGCCTGGAACTACACAGTTAAGATGCCCAACAAGGAGACTGTTTCCAGTTGTACCTCGCTGACATTTCTGGCTTTCTAGAAAACCAATGCATTCAAAACAAACTGATAGAATTTCATATATTAAATGTTTATATTAATATTTAATAGCGTACCCATCTATCAGAATATGCTAATCCAGTGCAATTAGATCATGTCAGCATTTAATACGTTTGGCTGATCAGCTAACGCATTATCATTTCCAGTCTGCCTCTCCAATGCTTTGTGCTTGAGGCAGTCATTAACGCCTGGGCAAAGAGGAGTGACTCCCCACCACAGCAGAATACTTGTGATTTAGTTACACTTTGCGTGAGGGGAAATTATTTCACATGTTGGGAAAAACTCTCAGAGGATTCAGAGTCTAAAATTAAAGCAAACAGAGGTTAAAGGAGCTTTTTTACTGTGATGTTAAAGGTTCAGCTGATAATCCATGGATGAATAGATCAACTTTCTGCTACTCCTGCAAGCTTTTCCTGCCGTCTGTGCACCCCGCAAATTCCTTTGCAGCAATTTATGTAATTCTGACCAGTGGATTGCCAGTTTATAGTACAGTTTTGGGTCTGGTTGTTATTAAAAAAACATTTGGATGATTTGGCTGTATGCTCCAGTGCTTAAGCAAATGATTAGTCATCTCCTCTTAGTATTGGTGTTCTAGGGCATTTTTTATTGCTGGCTGACACTGTGTACTAATTCTTGAGTACTGTGCTTGAGTTATTCTACACTTCAGGATCAAACCAGCATAAGCTCTCTTCTCTCCTCATCAAGCATTTTTGTCCATTTCTCTGCATCTACTCCATAGTTATCTTCGCTGCTCTTCTGAGCCTGTAACTATCTCTTAAGACATGTTTCCTCCTGCAGCTTAGCTTGTTTTCTTTGTGTGGTTGCTTCATGGCTGGGTGGGACCCAGCTCATCTGTTTGCAATGGCTTTAAGTTCTTGGCTCTTCTCTTGCTTTCGGATGATTGCCTGGTTTGGACTGTTTTAATTGTTTTCTTGGCGTGGTTATCACTCCTTTGCCAGACTGTAGTTATCTCTTCTGAGGAGACCAAGCAGAATCCTTACTCGTAGCCTAATGGTCTTTGGAATGGGTAGTTGCAATGTTTCAGTGTTTCAGTGAAAGGAAGTCCTTAATCTTCTCTGGCATTTGCTGCTCTTGATTCTCCTGTTTTTCCTCACTGCCATTTGTGTCTTCTTCCATGGCTACAGAGGGAAGAGGTTTCAAAGGTTTCAAGGTTTCAAGGTTTCACAAGGTTTCAAAGTTCCACCAAAATTCTGGTGGTTTCAACTTTAGTCCCCTTTTCTAAACCCAGCACATTGTGTGTGCCACCTATGGCAAGCTTTCCCTTTGCTTCAGGGTGCCAGTCCATACTTGAACTTCTCCAGATTTATTACTGTACAGAAACCGGAGCAGCAGCCTTCTATGAGCAGACACTATGAGCAGTCAGAAGTGGATTCAGGTCAAAGAAATTTGTCAGTATTCATAAAGGATTTTCTGCTGTTGTTCGTTGGATCTGTGGTCATTTCGTATGTGTAGCAATGCTCATATTTTCCCTGATTTTTTTTTTCAATAACTATCGTGCATTCTGTGTGTCACTGATCTCTGCAGAGTGTTTAATGGTCTGTGTTGAGCTTTAGCTCTCCATGTACTAGCCCCTTATCCTTGAAATTTGTTGTTTACTTATGACACTGTACAATGCTGCATACAGCCTCCAGTGACTGTTCCCCCTTCCTGGCTCACCTTCAGATTTTTCTAATGTTGAATTGTGATTATAACCATAACTTCTTGCTTCCCAGAAGTGTTTGATTTGCCTGTGTGTCAGCTATTGTGAGCTTTCTGCAATATTGCCTCTTGTTTCTGTGGCTCACTTATCGGCATCCTGCATTTCCCTCCTGGCCTTGGAGTGGCTTTGGTGTCCATCATCAGCTCTTGGTCCCAAGTATTAGGGTATGCTGTTCCTGCCTTGTCAGTGTTGTGTAGATAACATTGCAGCTGGCTACTCGCCCCTGCTGGAACAGAATTGGTCACTGACCTAATAGCACAGCTGCCAACGTAGTGATTGAACTGTTGGCAGGTGTTTTTTCCTATAGTATATACGCACTGAGAGTCCTTGGATTTGCTGGCTGTATAGTGTAACTTATAGTGTAACTTTTAATTGGAAATTTCAACATCTTTAGTCACTGTATACAGGATGGCTGTGGCTTTTTTTAAGAAAAAAATGATCTTTTCCTTCTGTCTTTTTAATTCCTTTCCACCATACTCATCCTGGTACCTGTATTCTTATCCTATGTATTTTTTTCTTCTTCCCGTTTTCTTTATACCTTGAGTTTCAGTACTTACTTGAATATTGCTGTTTTTACTGTTTCCCTGGACCAATCACTTGCCTTTGCAATTTGCAGGCATTTCTGTAAGAACAAATGCCATTTAAGCATTTCTCCCAACATATAGTGAAAGATATCAAACAGTTCTTCTCTGATTAGGGATCACTAATGCCTGCAGAATTGCATGCTGCTTCCAGTGAGGTCTTTACCCAAGAGGACCACTCAGTGCTACAATAATTGAGCGATGAACAACCACTCCGTCTTCCATTTCTTGTTTCTCTCTCTGTGAAGAAAAGTATTTCTCTCCAGGCTTTTTTTTTTTTCCCTTTGAATATCAGTACTTAGTGGATACTCTTACTAGCTTTTGCATGTTTGAGGCAGTATTTCCTTCATTTTTTTCCACAATGAGTTTGTAAAAGCTCTTATCTTTGTTCCTGATAGCTACCACTTAATCCAAACTGCTCTTTCTCCCAGTGTCTCCATGTTTGCACAATTTTTTGCTGCAAGCTGCTTTACTGAATGCGCTATCTGTTGGCTGCCTTAGTTTCTAGTAAATGATCTTTCATCCTGATAATCTCACTCCCTTCTTTGCTACTTCTCTGTTTTTTTTTTTAAATATTGAGTGGGAAGTCAGTAAAATAAATAAATACTAAAAGCTGAACTTTTTTTTTTAAGAGAAATACTGTAAAACTATTGCATGTACTTTTAAAGCCGTGTGTAGCTAGGTGGATGACCTGATAACTTCCACCAAGCTCTTTCTTTACATGACACGTTTTATTTTGTTCTGATTCCATAGTACTTGGGTAGTGTGGTAGTCAAACGATGAGGCAGTAGAAAACCTAATGTAATTTCTGAAGTGAAAATTAATTTATTAAGCTTGTTAGTCAGCATTATATGTCTATGTTTTCTATGTATTAATCTCTAGTCTTTTGATACTGGCCATCTCAGAAGCTTTCACAGTGTCTTTACCATTTCTTTTTTGCACATGGCTCTTGAGTGGTAATTTTGTAGTAATCTGGATCTCTGGTTCCCTTCAATCCACATTAGTTTTATTTTTCACAGGCTATGGGTAACTGTGATACAGGCATGTTTATTGTAGGAAATGAGAGCTGAATCCTTTCCACAAAAAAAAAAAAAAAGGATTTACATAATTAAAGCTGAAGCCGTCAAGAATTTAGGAACATAAATCTAAAATTACAGTCCTGGGAACCTTGGCTCAGCTCCAGCCCAAATTTCAGGATGCTTACATGACTTAAGTATCTTACTTTTTAATCTTGATCTGCCAAACGCCTGGACAGCCTCTCTTTGCATGATGAGGTTTGTCTCTGTATTCCAGGCTTGCACAGCCTCTTGCCTGTGGCCTGTTGAGTAGAGAAGCATTTGACTTCTGCAGTAGGTGCTCCCACTGTGAGCTGATCAAGCTTTGACAGGATCAAATTGTACATAAAAAGCACTTGAGGCTACTGCTTCAAACAGGGTCCTAGAGGAGCATAAAGGAGGGATAGGCTATTATTTTTTGTAGGATAGAGCTTTCTCCTGTGAAGTATGAGACCCTTCCTCTGTCTGAAGGGATTCTTACCAGTATCTCCCTTTTCAGATGTAGTAGTGCATCTTCTCTTCGTCCTTTTAGAGTGCCAACATGCGTGAGATTTTGGGTTCATGGGAGCAGGACTCACTGGGCGAACAATTAAAGCATTGAACTTGGAATGAGGAGTCTTGTGTTCTCATTCTTGCTCCTAACTTGCTTAGTTATTTTGGATTAAACAGTTCCTGGTTATAGCTTTGAATCCTCGGAACTGAAATGAGATGGCTAGTTTCATTGTATTTTTAAATAGCTTCTCTGTCCTAAAAAGTCATGTGATAAACTGTGGCTATCAGAGGATAAACTAAATAAATATATATATATCCGTGCGGCCAGGGAATTCTCGGTTTACCTTGCTATTTTTTCAGTAATGAAAACACTTGGAAAATATAGCACTTCAACTTAGAGGAGTTTTTATACAGGAAAGAAAAAAAAAGAGTACAAGAGAAATGTGTGCAAAAGCAATTTACTCCTTCCAGTGGCTCTCTCAAATAGCTTTTTTTCCACATTTATCCAAACCATATATTTAAAAGCCATTCTCTCCACACCTGATCGCACTAAGAATCCTTAATCAGATCTTTGTCAGATCGGTCTATTACAAATAGAAATTGGAGAGAAATCACAAATTCAGCAATTCATAAATATAGTAAATAACCTCTGGGGAGCTGTTTTGATTTCTGTACTCTGCCACTGATTTCTGTGACTTGGGGCAAATCCCAGGGGCTTTATCTGCCTTTTCTCTCTTTGTAAAGTGGGAACAACACCTCCTCTATAAAGGTCTTTAAGAGAGATGGTGTAGCATACTCAAATACTCCACGCTTCTGCATTTTGGCTCTGCAATCTCCTATGTTAACCCGTGTTAACTCTTTTCTGTGCTTACCATTAGCAGAATATTAAAAAGAACAGTTACATAGAAAGTGATATTTTATCTGCATTTTCCTTCACTTTCAAGGAAGTGTTCATTTGAAGAGTACCCTTGAACTCTTCATAAACTGAAAAATGCATAAATTGCAACTATGGCCATGCCTGGTACTGTACAAACATTGCAAAATCCAGGTGTTTGAAATATAAAAATGTACACTGATTTCCTTCGCTGCGTGTGGTTATCTGGATAACCACAAGCAGAGAAAAATCCATCCTGTGAAACAGACCTTTTCTTTCAAGGTAGAAATCACACTTGGTGGTAGATGCTGAAAATATTGAGGGGTATATTTGTATGTCAGGACCACTTTATTAGGTATATTTTTTTTTTCTCCTGTGTGTCTCTGGCAGTCAGGTGCCAATTGATGTTTGACTTTGACCTCTTTAAATGCACTTTCAGCTGTTACTTGTTTTTAAAACTACTATTTTGTATATTATACAAAACACTGGAGTATTTTCTAATGGGCGTGGTGTCTGGTGCTCTGCTTGTACTAATGAGGTGTGGGTTTTGTTAATGCCCTTCTCCGTGCAGGACTGAGAAGCACTTTGTTTTTTGTTAACTACTTGGGCCCAAATATTACAGAAGCAGAATTTCATGTCAATTTGTGTTATCACAAATCCCTCAACAGAGTGAAAAGCTACGTGCCCTCCTCTGCAGCCTGCTTGTTAAACTTGGCATAGGCTAGAGGAAAAACACAATCCTGCTAACAAGTGATGTACGGTTAAGGGCATTTCATTACACCATAAAGGTCTAGATGAGGCTCTATTGTATGCACAGAGTCCTTTTGCATTTCCTCTGCTGATGATGGGGTTAGTAAACAGTTTATTATGTTTTTGTTTTATCTGCTTCATCTCTCCTCAGAAGACAAATGCGATCGAATGGCATTTAGAGCTATGTATCATTAATGGGCTAAAAAATATTCAGGTTATGGTAGTAAGATTCTGACCCGCTGCAGTCTTCCAAAGTTGGCATTTGCAAAGAGATACCACTGTGTTGGCCTCACTGGAAAATCAGACACCAGATCTGATTTTAATCAGGAGTTTTCAAAAGGTTTTAATCAGGACTTGCTTTGCCAAAAGCAGTGGCTCCCTCTGTGTGTGTGTATGTACATACATATATATATATATGTTTATTTGTATATACACATGTGGTTTTCACTTCTTAGCCTCTCAACAACCTACAAAGCTAACAAAGGGATCAGAGATTTGAAAGTCTCCAAATTTTCCAAAATGATAAGGTGGGTAGTTTTCCTCCCCTTTTCTCTTTTGACATATATTTCTCAGTTTCAGTTAGAATTGCTGAAAACTATTTTTTGCCATTGATTCAGACTTCATCTTGTCCTGGCTGCTTCTTCAAGCTTTCCCCTTTGCACTAAGCTTGAGGGCAGCACATATCTGAGGGAACAGACAGGCCTATCATGTTCCCTGGGGAAGGCAGAAGCTGTGGCTCAGGAATAATTTCTGTTTGTTTTGTGGGCTGCAGATCACCCAACAAGACAAAATAAATCTAATTTGGGGTTGGCACATGTCCACGGTTCCGCCGGCTTCACTAGCTCTCATGGCTGCTGCAGAAGCCAGACAGTACCTGAGCTGACCAGAATCCTGCTGCTACCTCCTCAGCTTCTCTGAACTTCTGTCATGATTTCAGACTTGTGGAATGAGTTCCCCCTGGGCAGCGTTTTGTGTCATTTGGCTGGAAGAGTTTTGAACTGGTTCCCTGAGCTCTTATACTCAGATTTGCTGTATTGTTGAGCTGTAGTCTGAGTAAGGAAATATGAGTTCTAGGAATTTTTTACCCTTCACCTCCACTTGTTAGCAGTTACAGCGCAAGGACACACTTGTGCAGTTTTTGTTGCTATAGCAATTTTAATAAAACAAGGTCTATTAAAAACTTGAGAAATGGATTTTCATTAATATATCTAGTTTATACTCCTCATAAACTAGGCTACATAAGGCATTTACAGCTCTTCTACAAAGGCCAATGACAAATGGACCCCTGAAAGAAGTCCACTCTCCAGTCTTGCTTCTCTGCCTACAGATATTGCCTTCAGGCTTCAGAAACTAGTAGGGTTCTCTTGTTATTTTTTCCATGAGATCGGCCACAGAATGCAAAAGACTGGGCAGAGCATAAATAGTTATATTATTAAGACATTGCCTTTGCCATATGCCCGTTGAGTGGCTTTCACAGAGCTTTTTTTCCTGCTTGTGATAGTTTAGCCTGCATCTTGCTAAACTCTCTGAATAATTTTATGATAAGGACTGTGAATGGTGCTTGTGTCCTGAGAAAGGGCTGGGTGGTGGCAATCACTCTGATGCCCTCTTCTCTATAGCACTGCTTTTCAATATATACTATAGTGTATGGTAAGGAAGATGCCTCTCTTCAGTCTGACAACTTGTCTAGGCTCTTGGACCCACAGGGTTGAACGAGTAGTAAACTTTGTCTTACTTTGTAGCTTTATCCTTGAATTATATAGTCACACTCATGTAAGTTTGTTTAGCATATGCCAAACTATTCAGAATCTGCTTTATCCCTTGGCATAGTTTAATGGTAGAAGACTAAAACAAATGTGTAGTAAAGAAATAAAGAAGTAAGAGAGAGAACATCAAAATATGCCCCTAACATTATGCTTAGCAATAAGGATCTTTCTTATCTGTTCTTTGCAATTCAGCTCATTAGCTTCTGCAACCTGTCATACTGACATGCCCCAAAGACTTCTTAAAGTTACAACTTAAAGTTGTCGTTTCATTTTGTTAAAAAAAAAAAGGAAAAAGAAAAAAAACAAAAAATGATCCATCCTTGCTCAGTAACCTCTTTTGAAAACCTCACTTCTTTGTTGCTTGTGGCTTGGCACTGGGACATCACAGGTACTATGACAGTATTAAATAATTTCTTTCTCCTGTCCTTCCCAAGGTTTCTTAATTAACACTTTTATGGCATACCTTGATTGGATTATGTTCCTGGCTTTAGGCTTTAAGTTGCCTTCTGCATTTTACATCCTTTTTAAAAGATAGTGATGTGACTTTAGAAAATGTGTTATGAGAACTATTAGCATTGCTTGGTCCTATCAAAATCTGTATTGTGTAGCTCCCCACAAGTTTTTCTCAGAACTTTGGAACAATGTATGTGTGAGTATATGAATGTTTACGTCCATATACTCATATATATATGTGTATATGCAGATAAAAAAAATATCCTTTTAATAGATGTGTAAGGCTGGAAAACCCAAACTGCCTAATCCTTCATTTCCTTTCATTAACACTTTGCTAAGTGTGAGAGATTCTTGCAGACTCTCCATTACAAAACTCTAGTGTTCTTCTCAGTTTCATTTCAGGAAATATTAGACTATTTTCTGACACAACCCTTCAATTCAAATGCAGTAGCTGTGCATCTGTTACTTTTTGGTGGCTCTGTCCGTCATACCATTTGCTACTGTGCCAAAGAGGTACAATTTTGAGGTATCCCTGGTTTGACTCCTAAATCTCATTAGAAGTGATGTCTGTGTCAGGTTGGATCAAAAAAACCTCTGTTCTGCAGTCTATCAGTGAGAAAAGGAGACATAAATATGCACATCTTGAAAGAATTTTTCTCTAAATTTAGGGAACTGTTCTTATAGGGAAAAGAAGTCTCCTTAAGGTTCTCTCTCTTCTCCCTTTGTCC
>JAVCKT010097172.1:0-12010 GCA_032273925.1 Rhynchotus rufescens | reverse complement strand
CAAAGGCCTAGACATACTTATCTTTCATGAACCAACCACAGAAAGGATACAAATAAGCAAACCACAGCATACTTTTCTGAGAAGAACTGTCAACTGTGTGATGTTGGAAATCATAATAAATATTAATGATAATTTGCTGGCCAGAGTCTTATTAAAAAAAAAAAAAAAAAATCCTGGCATGCCTTTCCCAAGTTAAAACTTGAGTAACCAGAAAGCAGGTTAAATCTCCTCATGCTCTTATTGTCCTGTTAATGTCTTGTCAAGATTTTGCCAGCAATGCACAGAAGAGTATAATTTAGCAGGAAATGTATAATTTAAAAAGAAATGCATTTTTTATTTGTGCTGCCATTATTGATCCAAATACCAGCTCTCCTGTCTGAATATATTTGGGGTTTATAAGGAAAGTTATAGTATAGTATGTATGTGGTGGATAATTCAGTAAATGAACAAGTGCTAAACAGATCTCACTGGAAGTAAAATATTGGCAGAGTTTTTATGTACTACTTTCAGCTGAATGTAATGTCATTACTTACCACAACCACATAAAGTACACAAGTGGAGTAGATGTACAGGATTAAACTGTCCAGACAAAGATAATATAAACATCTGAATTGGATCTAGATGTTGTGGAATCTCTTTACAGAATATATAGAGAAATAACTTTCTAGGGCACAAGTCATCTATACTGAAGCAGAAGTCTATAACAAGTGCATCAAAATCTGAAATTTTCTAGGAACAAGTACAGCTACATGCTTACTGAATGTGTCTAAGGTAAGATGAGAAAACTCATGCCCACTCATACTTGGTGAGGAAAGATGGGCGACTACAAATATGTTACAGCCACATGCATCAGTTCCTTAGCTATGTTGAAGCCTGTGACCTAGCAGAGTTAGTTCAACAGAGAAAGCAAATGATGCAGAATAGTCTCAGTTTTATTCTGAGAGCTACTAATTCTCATTCATTTTCTGAAGAAAATTTGAGATTAATTTTGATGCAGAGAGGAAAACTAAGAAAAGAAGAACTAAGAAAAAAAGAGTTAGAGATAAAGAAGCTCTAAAAAACAGCTTTGCAAATCGAAATATGGTGCATGTAGAATTAATAGTATTTTTACTGATGATCTTTTCCACAGATACACCAGAAAAACACCATCTGAATAAGGGAGATTCATAAATTGGAGTTTTATACTCATCCTAAAATGGGAAAATTCAAAAACACAGGTATAAATATTCTAGATTTCTTGAACTTTACTTGAATTCATATTTGAACTTTTGTGAAATCAAATAAATGCAAGTCAAATTTCCAGTAGGTCTACATAATGGTAAACCTGAATGGCTCTCAGCACTTTTCTCATTCAGAACTAACAATAAAAGTCTTCGATGTCTGGCTGGCTGAAGAGAAATTGGGATGGGCAGAGTAGTTTATCTGTTCCATCGGATCACTGAAGCCTGCCAGAATCGGTGACATCAAGTTCTGGGTTAAGTCCATGAGCAAGTTGGATGTAAATGAATCAAATAAATATGGAATTAATTCACTCATAGGAGCATCTCTATGCTCCTCTGGGCATAGTGGAGGAATCAATCTGTTACTAATCTTGGCAGTAGCAGTTTGATCTGGAGTTAGGAAGTTCATGAAATATCACTGGAAGCCAAAATACAGATAAATACGAATTGGCTCTTACACTGGAATATTATGTCAGTAAATCAAGACAGAAGATTGTTACTTATCTCGTATGAGAAAAAAAAATGAATTATTGGGATAGAGAAAAGAGAAATTCTGAAGCATTGCTCTACCTGCCGAGCCTGACGTTAGTCACCAAAATACTTAGCAGCATGCTAAATACTATGATTTTTGTTTTGAGCAGTTCCTGTCATATGCTGCACGTTAATTTGTGCATGCATTTGTTGTTGTATTTAGGTATCTGTGTGCACATAGGCACAAGGCCCAGTTTTACAATTCTTTCAAGCAGATTTTGCTAAGAATATCCCATAAAGGAATTTTATTCCAGGAATCCCTCACAGAAAAGAAGAAAAGCATTCATATAACAAAAGTAAAAAGAATTCTTGCTTGTTCCATTCGTGTCTCAGGGTGATAGAAGTCACTTGTAACAAGGTACATATAGTCTCTGGGTTGGAAAGATGATGCAATACTGCTAAGAATAGTAGTAGACCTGTGATTTAACTTTTATGTCACACTTGTTAGTGTGGTTGTTGCAAATATTGACATACAAGAGATATTCACCCTACAATCTGGAGTTAAGTGGCCAATGTATTTTAGCTTTGCTTCATATCTCTTAGCTTATTGCATTCAAGAGGTGAAGAGGTGAATGTATTACTATAACACATTTTAAAAACTTTTTTTTATGGAATAACAGCATTAAGCTCTCTCTTTTGGTCAGTAAGAGACAAAATTCTAGACAGCAGCCACATAAAAGTTTTCTGTTATGATAATCAGAAATATTGTGTGCAATGCACAGAGCATGCCATGAGAAATATGAAATTTGCATTCTCCCTCTTTATTGCAGAGATTGGAAAGAGATAAAAATCCATCCTCATTTAGAACCAGCTTCATTCTTCTCAACATTTTATACTTCATGTGTAACTCTTGTTTTAATGCCTATCAAGCCCGTTTACAGAAACATCATCCTCCGAACTAGCTGAATAACCAGAGCTAACTAACTCAGAAATCAGGAAAATTCTCAAATTTAGGGTGATGGCACTCTTCACAGTGCTGACCACTTTTCCTGTGATGCAGCACCTGCACACCCTTCAGACAGACAGTGAAGTCTGAGCGACATGAGTCCTTTGAAAGAAATTCTTTCGGGCTTCTGCCACCTAAGTAGTGAATATATCAGTTGACCGTGGGACCATGTACAAAAATGATACAGAATCCGAGGACTTCATAAAAGATCTAAGTACATACTTGGATTCCTTAATAGTTTGACATTCTTATAACGAGAGAATGTTTTTAACATACTCCTTTTTTCCCTTTTTTCTTCCCTGCCAACAGAAAGTATTTGCTTGTCTACGTGTCTTTGTATACCCACCTTCTCCAGCTTCTCCACTCAAAAATAAGAACAGTTCTCCTGAAAAACACAATCAGTAAAATCAAAGAAGGAAATACAAGAAAATAGAACCCAACATATTCCACACTGTTCACTTCTGTTCAAACTTCTGTATTTTCTACATCCCTGGTTTCTCTAATGCCCTTGTGGCAAGATACAAGAGAGGCCAACTGTCTCCAAAAGAGCCTCAACCCCATCTGCCTCCTGCAGTCTCAGCCCTCACTTAGAGAGACAAAACACTTAATTATAAAGATATTCTGCAAACCTTTCACTTTGCATGTGCAGAAAGTTTAAGGAAAATACTATAGAATCTAACAGGCAATTACAACCTCAAAATAGAGCTTTGTCTGAAACATTCTACTTAATTTAATAAAATGTAATAGCAAATAGTATTTTTTAATAAAAGCTTTATAAGATGGTATAAAAATAATCAATCAAAATCTATTTTCTTAGCCCAGTCACATCATTAAAAAAGCTACACTTTTTGGAGCCATATCTATGAGACTTTATTAGTTTGACCCCAATTCAATTTCACAGTATTCTTTCATGAGGAATGTAGGAAAACTGACAACAACATGAAAAAGAAACATTGTCATAAAGTCCAAAGGTCCAAATTTCACATTCTACCACCAAAAAATTGAACTCAGAACATAATGTTTATTTTCACATTATTATAAACTGTCATTGTAAAGGTTATAAAATCTAGTAACAATAGACATTAATTTACAAAAGTTGTATATTTTAATAGTTAAATTACTCTAATCATTTTATCAGGTAAAACAACTTAAATGTTTATACTATCTATTTATATGGATAATATATTTAAACTGCATTACTTTATTTAAACTCTAATGTTTAATAACTGCTGCATGATAAGAGGATGTGTGGCCATATCCTACATACATAAAATAAAATACAAAAAGGAGGATATTTCTTCTATCACAGTCCCAAACATGAGAATCCATAGATGATATAAAATAGATAAAATGAACTTTTAAATAGGTTTCTAAACAGAGAAACATATACAGCCCTGCAAACATACTTATTTAAATTTTTCTCCATGTCTCATGTCAGAGGGAACAAATTGGCCACCCAGTGAACTCTGGGCAGATGTGTAAAGTCCCTGAGCTCTATCTAGTGGATGGAAAGGAGTATATGGTTTCTCATGGAAGAGATACTTAATGCTTAATGCTTTTCATATCTGAACACAATACAAAGATCTTTCTTTTTCCAGTTTGGCATAGTTATGCTTTATATAAAAAAATTGCATGTGATAGCACAACTGACTATATTATTTCAGAGTAATACTGTATTTTCCTCTGCTTGCAGAGTGCCATAGTGGCTTTATAAATAATAGTGAGGTGGGTTTTTAAGGAGAGGCAGTATCTTTTATCAGGCAACTGATAGAGTTGGAAAAAAAGAAAAAAGACAAATTTTCAGTCACACTCATTCTTCTTTAGAGCTACTCCCAGACTTGTTCATGTTTCAAACCAAATTAAATTTTCACCTAAGAAGTATTCTTTTCTTCTTTTTTTTCCCTCTTTTCTTGTAGTATTAGTATATGGTCATGAATTTTCTTTATTGCTCATTTTTCTTTATTGCTCATTGCTCAGATATTGCTCATTTCCCTTGTATACACTGTCTTGCATAAATATTATGACTATACCAGTAATACCAATATAATGAATAATCATAATTTTTTATAAAATGCAAAATTCTGTATTTTTATGGGGTTTTATTACCTCTTTACCACATTTAAATAGATCATCACCCTTATATGTGATTTGGCATATTTTACCTGAATGATAAAATAAAACAAAATAAGAGAGGAAAATGTTTATGAAGTCTATTAGTTGCATACACTGTTCCTTATGGAAACTTGACTATAAACCTGTCCAAGACATGAGTCCACTCCTGGAAAGCCTTGGGTGGCCAAAGTCTTGGCATGTGTTTTTTCCAGTCAAGGTGCATGGAGATGCCCAGCAGCACAGCCTGGGAAAGTCTGTGAGAGGTAAGAAGAGTTTGGTGTAAATAAGGGATTCCTTAGTGTTTAAAGGGAAAGCACCCTTTTTGATGCCTTTGGGAAAGTGAGTGGCATGAATTGTCACCTCTGCTCACAAAGGCAAGAGGTGTTCAATGAGATTTCATGTGAGGTCCCTACATTACACTCTCCTAAGTGTGTAGACTCACCAAACAGAGTGGGAGCTGGACTATTTTGGCACTGTTGTGTCTTTTCTTTCCTCATGTTTTACACTGTACAAGGATTTGGGGTCTCCTGAATGAACTATCTTAGTGTTTGCCACGTGGGCTTCTTTTAAAGGCCTTCAATAAATCAGCTTTTATGGTGAATGTAGCTGCCAGCTTGTTCACTGAAGTACAAAATAAAAGCCTTGCTCTTCTGAGGACTTTTGTTCCATTCTGCACAATGTTTGGGCTTTTATTCTGGTCTGTAAATCCCTGTAGAGCTGAAACTTTGTTCAGTGAGTGGCTGAATATTTTAACTAACTTTCTTTAACTTTCCTATAGAAAGACTTTCAATCTAGGAAGCATTTGTGAGAGAATCCATCAAATCCTTGACATATTGCAGTTGCAGTTAAGGGCTAGCACTGCAAAATTCCTGCAAGTATAACCACAATGAGCACTGTTCATGTCTAAATAAGCCAGAGCAATCTGGGGAACGGAAAAGAGAAGTAAAAGGAAATGAAATACTTTAGAAAAAAGTATATTATACAGCTGTATCTAGATATACTTTGTTGAAGTGGATACATACAAAGGCTGTACCTAAGAAACATTTCTAGATACACCCCCTAGATACACCCTAAAATCCTTTGCTTTTACATTAAGATTTACATCCACAATCACTGTAAGTATCTGTACTACTAACTGAGGAGGAGAACGTTTAGTACTAACTTTTTCAGACCAAATGATACAGCTTACAAAAAAACAGAAAAATTTTATGTCAGAAAATGAATCTTTATTTTTAGTATAAAAGTTCATCTACTAACAATATTATTTCTCTTCCCAGGCTTCATACTATCACAGTTACAGCACTAGTACCTATATCAGAAAAAAAAACTAGGATTGGAGTACTTGAATCTGTACTTTCAACCTTATTTAACATATACATACTTTGAAAGGTTTTCTGGAACAGAATAAACAAAGAGGGTTTTCACAGAACAAATTTTACATTAATTTTAACAGACCTTTGTTAGATCAAAGATCCCAAAGCTCCCATGGAACCACAAATTTAAAACAAAATCTTGTCTATGTCTTTAAAACAGAAGACATAGATACAATGATTTTCATAACAAGTAATTTTATATAGAATCAATCTGAGGAATTACTAAAGATCAGAGAGCAAGTAACTGGCAGAGAAAAGAAAAGACAGCCTTGTTTAGTACTTAGCTCTACACCACAGAAGTGTTATCATTAATTATTGGTTTTGCCTGCTGAAGAGAATAAGTGTTAAAAGAAAGTCTGGTCGACACACAGAGGGGATGCTTAGAAAAGAACTGACTACAAAAAAAAAATGCTATTATGCTGGATATGGGAGTATCTCTGGTTTGTTTGGTGCAAGACATGGACCATAGTAAATGTAGTAGGATTGTTAATAAATAATACACAGCCTTCTAATTTTGTTCATGCACTCCAACATCACTGATCTGCTGGGGTTTTTTTCCTAAGGCAAAAGGTGTGTGAATATGTATATATATCACACACTTGATATATAAGTAACAATATTAAAGACTAGAATGAAAAAAAGAGTATTATCATAGCTTTGCAATTCCAAGAATTACAGCCAAAAGTATACAGCATGTAGAGAAGTTGTAAAAACAGAAGCAGAAACTCACTTTGATGGAAACTTTCAAAACTCATAATAGATTTTTTTGTCCATGGGTGAGGTTTTACCTATAATTTGAAAACTCTAAATATGTGTAGATATCACTAATTTATTCTACATAGACTTCAATTTAATTGAATTATAACTAGCATGGTTGCTGCAACTGTACCCTCAGGTCCTCTTGGAAATGAGGAATGAACCAGTCAAAATGTTTCTTCTCGGATGGGAAAAGAAAAGAGTGTAAAAAACTTCCACAACTCCTGAATCCTTTTGTTGACAACTGCAAGTCGCTGTGCATAATGCATAGGTACTGATTTGGCATTTATGTGATTTACAGAAACCCTGCTGCTAAGTTGTTCGCAATGTATCAACCTCCTGAATGAGATTCTCAGACTAAGATGTGTATGTGCAGAAAAGTTTTATGTTCAGCATGAAAATTTGCATCAGGAAACTCCCAGAGAAATGAAATATTTTTGGTCTCGAGCTGAAATATTTCCAAAATTTTTTTTCAGACCTTTGTGTAACTATTTGTTATTTTGATGAAGGAATCCTATTCCAATCCCACCTTTTCAAATTAAATAGTTACATAGACTGTAAACCACACCTTTCTGTCTTGAGGAGCTTCCAGGCATGGAGCCTCAAACATAGTAAAAAAGAATTGCATTTCTTAATAACACTCCCTTGTATCTCCTACAATCACTCTTCTTTCAGTTGTAACTCTTAATTTGGAGACTACTACTGTAGGCAGTCCTGAAATACAAATGAGTCATGCAGAGCCATAAAAAGTGTCTATTTTAGGTGAAATAATTTACATGCTGAGGAGTGCTGCATTCAGTAAGACAATATGTAGGCTTTAGACAGTCCCCATATATTTAAGATATACCAGAAGATATAAGCCCTTCCTCTCATTCCTGGTCAGATCACAGCTGGGGAGATGCAATTCACTTTACAAGTTCAAGCAGTCCCATGAGTCCAGGAGCAACTCCTGCGAATCACTAAAGAATGTTGCCAGAGTATGCAGGGATGCAATACCTGGAGGAAGGTCAAAGTCCATTAAATCTGGTAAGGGATGTCAAGGACAACAAAAAGAGCTTCTTCAAATACATCAGCAGCAAAATGAAGAGTAGGGAAAATACTGGCCTGCTGCTGAATGGGATGAGACCTTGGTTACGAAAGAAAAGGCAGATTTACTGAATGCCTTCTTTGTTTCAGTCTTTATGGCTAAGGCCAGCCCTAAGGAATCCAAGACTGTAGAGACCATGGAGAAAGTCTGGATACAGTCTAGAAAAAGGAAGACTTTCCCTTGGTCAAAAAGGATTGGGTTATAGATGATTTAGGCAAATGCACAAATCCTTGGGTGCCAATGGGAGGCAGCCAAGAGTGCTGTAGAAGCTGGTGGACACAATCACTAGGAAAGTCTCCATCATCTTTGAAAGTACATGAAGAACAAGAGAGATACCTGAAGTCAGAAGGAAAGCCAGTTTCACTCCAATCTTCCAAAAGGGCAAGAAGGAGGAGCCAGGCAACTACAGGCCAGCCGGCCTCACCTCTATACCTGAAAGTGTGATGGAGCAGCTCATCCTGGATGTCATTTCCAAGCACATCTGTGAATAAAAAAGTGATCCGCAGTAGTCAGCATTAATTCACCAAAGGAAAATCACAGTTAACCAATCTATTAGCCCTCTGCGATGGGATGAGTTGCTGGGTAGATACTGGGGAGAGCAGTGGATGTTGTCCACCTTGACTTCAGCAAGGCTTTCAAAACTGTTTCCTGTAATATCCTCTGGTCACAAGATAGATGACCTGTAGCTAGCAGTGTTGTCCCCCAGGGGTCAGTACTGGATCCAGTCTTGCTTAACTTATTGGTGACCTGGATGAAGGAACAAAGGCCCTCAGAAAGTTTGTTGAAAGACCTCAGCAAGCTCATCGAGGATACAAAACTGGGAAAGGTGGTTGAGATACCAGAGAGCTGTGCTGCCATTCAGCGGACCTGGACAGGCTAGAAAGATGGAGAGTGAGGAAACTCATGAAGTTCAAAGAAAGGAAAGTGCAGGGTCCTGCACCTAGTGGGAAATAACTCTAAAAAACAGTACAGGCTGGGGACAGACCTGCTGGAGAGCAGCTCTGCAGAGGAGGACTTGGAACTTCCTCCTGTGAGGAGGTCCTGTGAACCATGAGGCCACAATGTGTCCTGTTGCCAAGAAGGCCAAGTATTATACTTGGTTGTTTTAGGAAGGGCATTGTTAGTAGGTTGAGCGAAGTAATCTTCTCCCTCTACTCAGTCCTGGAGAAGGCACATCTGGAGGACTGTGTCCAGTTCTGTCCCCAGGGGACAGTCCAGCGTAAGACTACAAAGATGATTAGGGGACTGGAGCATCTCTCACATGAGGAAAGGTTGAGACTGCTGGGCCTGATTAGCTTAGAGAAGGCTGAGAGAGGATCTTATCTGTGTACACAAATATCTGAAGGTAGGATATCAAAGAATGGTGCCAGACTCTTTTCAGAGGTGTCCAGGAAGAAGACATGGGACAATAGCCACAAGCTGAAGCATAGAAAGTTCTGTCTGAACATAAGAAAAAGTTTCTTTACTGTGAGGATGCCAGGGCCCTGGAACAGGCTGCCCAGAGAAGTTGCTGAGTCTCCTTCTCTGGAGATATACAAAAGGTGCCTGAATGTGATCTTGTGTAACATGCAGGTGCCCCTGCTTATGTGAAGGGGATGGGAGAGTGTAGATCAAATGATTTCCAGTGGTCACTTCCAACCTTAGTCATTCTGTGATTCTGTGAACAGCATGCCAAAGGGCAATCAGATGAGAAGTCCCTGTCTTTATAACATACTAATAGAGGTGAGCCAGTTTATGGTAAGGAACAAACTCATCAAATAGAACAGCAAAAGTGTAAGAGTGATAAGGAAAAAATATAGAAAAAACATTCTTTAACGCTCGGTATAAATGTGAAAGATGCTGTATTGTATTGGTTAAGTTCTTAGTTTAGTTTATATAGCAAAACTATATCCAATTTCATCTTTTCTAAGAGAAATGATCCTCTTTGAAAGAAATGATTATGTTGGTAAAAGAGGAGCTAGCAATGCAGATTAGGCTTTGACATAAGTTTTAAGAGTTGTGTCTACAAGTGGTCATCATGTGAGTTCTCTGTGGTTCCCATGCCTAGGGCACATCCTATTTTATACTATATTGAGGTAACATATACTAGTTGCTTCTTATCCTGTTTCCTCTTCTTTGGAAAGAAAACATGGGTATCCTTGCCAGAAAGGGACCAAAGAATGTTTTAACCTTGTTCCCATGCTGAGTGATCAGAGAAAAGGACTCAAGTCTTGTAAGCTCATACATACAAGCAAGAGCCATCACTCATGTACTTTCTAAGGCAGAATATGTGATTTACTCTGTCAATAATTACAAAAATCACTCCTCATCACACCTCTGACCCACATCACTAGGCCAGTTACACTCTGTAAGACTAAAGTCTAGTAAGACTATCTGTCCAGTGCTATTTCTGGAGATCTACAGCTACTTCTCAACAGTAAAGTAGCACCAAAGATGGTGCCTGTATCAAAAAAGGATGTGAACATCACAGTCTGTCTTTCTGAACAGTGGTCCTTTGCAAGAGACTTATCTAAAGATCTCTCCCTGTGCATCAGTTAACTATGTGGAATGAAGCAAATACATAGAAATTCTTTGAAGATGTAATAGAGGTCTGGGTTAAATTCTGTTATCAACATGGTGTAAATTCTGAGTAGCTCTATTCAGATGAATGGATTTACACTAATATAAATGAAAACCAAAGGCATGCCTCCAATTAGTTACATGGCTTCCCACTGTAGGGAAGCATTATTTGAAAAGAGGCATTTTGAAATAGAAGAGGCAGAAAAAATGTACACAGAGCAGAGAGTTTTCAGAGTAAAACTTCTAACATGCAAAATGAGAAGAGAAGGCTGAGAGGGGTTCTGATTAATATGTATAAATACTTGAATGGTGAATGTAGGGAGGAAGAGACCAAGCTCTTCTCAGTGGTGGCCAGTGATGGGATGAGGGGTAATGTGTGTAATGTGTGTAAGTTGCAACACAGGCAGTTCCATCTCCATGTGAGGAGGAACTTCTTCCCTGTGAGAGTGACAGAGCCCTGGAACAGGCTGCCGAGGGAAGTTGTGGAGTCTCCTTCTCTGGAAACCTTCCAAACCTGCCTGGACACCACCCTGTGCCCTGTGCTCTGGATGTCCTTAGGGATCCCTAAGGGAGTTGGACTAGACAATCTCTAGAGGTGGCAGAAAGAAACCATGTCCTGCTGCTCCAGACCTGCCCCGCTCTTCAAAGAAATGGCTGAATGATGAAATGGCTGATTAGCACATGCATTATAAATGGAATTATATAAGAATGAATTTATAAATGAATGTTTTTCTACATTATGCTACAGCCTCCAAAGACTCTTCAAGAAAGTTAGGCATCCTCCAGAGGGATGAGAATAGGTTCTTCTTCACACAAATTGTTAAGCTGTAGAAGATTTTAAATTTACTTCTGCCCACTCCTTGCTACTATCAAGGTTTACCTACTTCAAAGACTTCTGTGATTTATTCTCTTTAGTCATCAGCACCCTATAGAGCCATTTAAAAGTATAACCTACAAATGTCACTTTTACTAATCAATATGGGTGAGATGAAGAAAAAGTCTTTTTTTTTTAAATAGAATATTCATCATCATCATCTAAAATACAGCAGAGAAGCTAAGAAAAAATATAGTGCTATTTCTAAATATGCATGGCAGAATAAACTGAAAGATACAATTTAATTACAAAGCCATTGCTTTAAGGAGTGTTTTAACAGAAACATCAAGCAGTTTGCTATATTTTGGCTGAATAGTTCCAATGCCAGTGTCCCTCATATGTAAGGAAAAACAAACTAAATCCTGCTGGTGTCTCCCTTGTACTGTTCTACCCATATGGTGTAGATAAACCTCCAAATTCATCTTTTCTGGGTTAATAGGACATCAAATTTCTTTTGTTATATTTCTAAAAACTTAAATTATATCCTCTTGGGTTAGGTGCTTTCTATTGAGAATTACTTATCTTGACTTTCTACCATGTAGTGCTCCTATT
>JAVCKT010097171.1:0-12010 GCA_032273925.1 Rhynchotus rufescens | reverse complement strand
GGGCCTGTTCAGCCTGGAGAAGAGGAGGCTGAGGGGGGACCTGATCACTGTCTATAAATACCTCAAGGGAGGCAGTGAGGAGGAGGGGCTGGCGTCTTTTTGGCGGTAGCCACCGATAGGACAAGAGGAAACAGCCACAAACTGAAGCACCAAAAGTTCCACAGGAACTTAAGGAAAACTCTGTTGACAGTGAGGGTGACAGAGCACTGGAACAGATTGCCAAAAGAGCTTGTGGAGTCTCCTTCTCTGGAGATATTCATAACCCGCTTGGACGCAGCCCTGTGCCACGTGCTCTAGGTGACCCTGCGTGTGCCAGGGGGTCGGGCTAGATGATCTCTAAAGGTCCCTTCCAACCTTAATGATTCTTTGATTCTGTGATTCTATTCTGCAAAATATGTGGCACTGATCCTGCAGCATTCGTGTCTCCAGATGCAGAAACAGCTTGCTAACTTCTGCAAAGATTTGCCCAAGGGACAGATGGAAAAATGTAGAAACCACCTGAGCAGTCCACAAGGAGGCTGGAAACTACGTTATAATTAATTTCTTTATTAAAGGCACATTGTTGGAGGTAATCCCCATACATAGTATGTGAAGCCCATAGAGAAACTTTTCACCATTTCTGTCTCACAGAGGTTTCTTTTCTAAATACTCTTAGCTAGAAAAAAAAAACAAATTTTGGTGACCAGTGTGCAACACACTCCCTGAAAAATGGACTCTGCCTTACATTGAGTTTCATTGATGCGGGTAAGAGATGCTCGAAGAGTCTGAACTTTGTGAGGACTAGAGATGTTATTGTGATATCATAACCCCTTCATTTTTATAAGCTATTACTGGTGGTGCTGTTTCATGCTACTGTGTATTATGTACTGTGTAGCATGAAACAGTGGATTTGATATTGTGGTCTTGGCAGTTTTTTGGATTCTTTTTCCACAACCTTTGTCTAATCACCTTGTTTTCCAGGTTGACATCAGTACAGAGTTTTAGAAATATAAAATTGCTACATTTTATATAAATATACATACATAGATATGTATATATATAAAAATATAAAATATGTGACTGCTCTTCTGAAATATTGTTACTAACAACATGTAAGCCTCCCTCTGGAAGAGGAAAGTGCATATATAGGTAAAAGAGTGTTTCACTACAGCTGCTTGATCAAAAGACAGCTTAAGAGAAGAACTGGTTGAATCAAATCCAGCAATGATTATTCAGAATGTTAGGCTAGAGGATTTTTCCCTCTGAAAGGTGGTTAAAAATGATTTAACAAAAAAAAAAGTCATTACCTATTGATGAAGAACAACAGTGTCGTCAAACTTCTGGACCTCATTATTACAAACATAGCAGCAGAAGTCAGAATGTTCTTTAAGGAATTAGCTTTTAAAGCTACCATCTTTATATTTCAGCACATTATCAAATGAATGATAATGAGATAGCTAAAAAACTGGAGGAAATCCAAGGCACCAATGCCTTTCTGTAAAGCTTAGAAGAAATTTAAAGTGGAATTTTGCAAAAGTCTGTCTTTATCTGGCTCTGTTTGGTATTTTCAGTGATAGCTGGGATAGATGGGATAAAGGAAATGCATGCAGAAGACACTAAGCTGGGCAGAACTGCTAGCCTTTTGCAGAATAGAATCTGAATATGAAATGATAAAATAAATGCTCTTTAATTCACAAAATGGCTTTAAATACAAACAAATATAAAGTTCTATGCATAGTAGGGAAAATCAAATGCACAAATACTAAGAATTCAGATAAAGAGCTGAATTTCAGGAAAAATATTATTTGCAAGTTTGAGTGGCTTAAAATCCCTGAATATGAGTCAATAATGTGGTGCTGCTGCAAGAAAGGTTAACCTCAGCTTCATAAAAACGTTCCTAGTATGACAGAAAGCAGGGAGCTGAATGGTTCCCTTCAGTTTGTCTCTGCTGAAGCACGGAAAAAAATGCATTCATTTTCTAGGGAATAAAAAAACAGAGAAATCTGAGAGACTCCACAAGAAGGCAGCAAAAAAACGAAAACATCAGAAAACAGAAGTTTTTTTCTAGACCACAAAACAGAAGACTAAGAGGATATTTGACAAGTGGTTCCAATTCAGGATTCATATATAATTGGTCTTTCAATACTAGTTTAGGAAAAGAAAGAATGTATTTTCAAGCATGTGACCAAGCAGCCCTTGTGTATGCCACCATATCTGTGTCCCCCGCTAAGTACTGGTCTGCTAAAATTATGATTAGTTGGAGGGAGGGAGTTATTTTTGTTGGAGGGAGGCAGGAAGGGAATTAATTTCCACTAATTGCCTTAGAGATGCAAACATAATTTCTAAAACTTAATCCAACATCTAAGAATGTTCCTAGAAAATGCATTCTGGGCTATTATAGCATATTTGCTATGGCTGTACTAATTGAAAATATAAAGTTATGGGAAGATGAATGCAAACGACTCTTCTATCTTTCTCATAAAATAGAAAAAAAAATATATGGCAGAAACAATTTAGTTAGGCTAATGACTGTAGAAAAATGAACTTCTACCAAAATAAATCCAGAGAAAATTACATAGTATTGAGCATAAAATAATATATGTCTGGGCATTAACTACATAAAGAGGAGGAAAACCTTCATGGAAAAAAAGATAATTTCATGTACTCTGAAAATTATCAAGGAATTACCAAGTGTTTTGATTTTTCTCAGCCTGAGAATACACAGTTCTACATTTCATACATGCTTCACCTTCCCAAAACTGCAATGTGAGCTGCCACTAATAAAATACTCTTCCTCAATAGTGACAATGGAGAAATAGAGTTTCATATGTCAGAGGACCCTCTGCTCCCACTTCAAGAGTTCACACTGGCCAGAATCCATGTGAGCAGTTGCAGCTCAGTTCTGCCTTCTGGTGTTTCTTGTCACAAACGTGGATCCCTTTTCGTATTTGGCCCTAGAAGGGGAAGGAGAGAAATCCTTCTATTCTTTCACACTTGCATTGTACCTGAAGCTCCACTGGGAAGAGGCTGGTTGCACAACAGTGTGGATGTAGTTGGGGAGGCAGGAGCTCTCTAGCACAGCAGAAAGAAGACATCCAACTTGGAGCATCTGTCTCACTGAGTCGTGTACCTCTACCCAGAGGCTACCTGATGTACAAGCAAGAACAGCAAGAAATGGGAAAGCAATATCACTGAAGGAGGAACAGAGGGACAAATCTGGTCCGTAGGTCTCTTCCTTCTGCTAAGGAACCTAGGGCAGCTACTTGTGGGCCACTGAGTTAAAGATGTGGTATCTCATCCACCCCTGTCTTCAAAGATCATCCTCATTATCTTCTAGTTTCTCCATGCTCCCTGTCCAGATGCCTAATTTGCTGTTCTACTTTATTTGTAAGCTTCAGAAGTCTCCATTAACTCTAATTGCTTCAGCTTACTTATTCTATGCTAATCCAAACACAGCTGCAATAAGATATAAATAAATACTTTAATGCTGTCCTTCCTCTATCATCCTTCAGACTGTTCAGTTATAGCTACCAGTACAAGCATGCACAGGATTAGTGCTTTATAACATCACTTTAATCTTATTGATTTAACAGCCTTGGTTTCATCATGTCTGGCTGAGCTAGGTGTGGGCTAAACTCCAATTTAGGTCTTTATACACTTGACTATGGAGGGGCTGCCAAGGCCCTGAGTGTACAAGAGTCCTTGGCCCGGCCTCACCTCTGTGCACATGCCTAGCAGACCCTGGACCGTGGCTGACCCTGAGAACTGGACTCTGGCTGACCCTGAGTCACCAGCCTTGTAGTCACCAGCTCTTCTTTTGGGATTACAAAGGACCGCCTCTCTTATCAGAGAGGACACCGTTTCCATCTTCACTGTCAGAGCCCAGCTCACCTTCCCCTGCAGCACATTCCACTCCTGCAGCTGTCCGGCAGGTGCAATTTAGCTGCTTAAATTGTCAGAAGTCCTCTCTGAGCGTTTCTATGAAATGGGAACACCAGAAGCAGGAGCTCTAGGTCAGGCAGCCATCAGGAGCTGGCTGCCAAGCTGACATTGCACTTAAATCTGTGGCTGCAGCAAGGAGGAGGTAAGATCACTGAGAGCAAGTTTATCCCCTGAAACAGCCTCTGATAGCTGACTCAGATTGCACCTACGTGTCTTTAGGTGGCTCAGTCTTCTTTTTGGAAAGGAACCCTTACTTCCAGACTGTCAATTCATTCAAATCTGGATTTACTTTACTGTAAATCCTTAGCATAGATGGACAAGAATAGAATAAGCTAGGAAAAGTTAAAAATTAGATGTCTATTCCCTGCATTGGATAAATAGCAGTTCTCCTGTATCTTGCTATCTCTTCTCTACCAAATGGGTCTCTTCTGTCACTATGCCCTGAGCTCTGTGCCTCACAATGAATTTCACAGAACTTTTTCATTCTGAATTCCCAGAGCTTTGACAAGAATTGTATTGCTCTTTAGCAGAAGCTACACTTAGCTCGAGAAAAGAAACTCATTTAGGATGGCTAATATGTATTAGGAAGAATCAAACACGAATGATAACACTTCACAGGTATTCGATTTTTCCAGGACTCTTTATGTATTCTGGTGTAAGCACTGTGATTCGTCCTGAATTACATGCATGGAACAAACTTAGAGAGATTGATACAAATTGATAGGTTTTTTGGGTTTTTTTTTTTTCTTTTTGCTTGTTTGTATCAGTGTTTGTTCCTTTTTTTCCTCTTGTCTAAGAGAGGAACAGAAGAATGAACAGAGTAATCATCTTTAAAGGTGTTTTGATTTCAGTTGACATGTCAGCGGGAATGTGGGCTTTCAGGCTATTTCTGTCAATGATCTTATGTGAGAAGGCAAGGTGTTCTGTGTGCATACGTAGTAGGTGACTGTCACAACTAAGCTGAAACTGTTCTGCAAGATTTTTGACAGTGCTAACCATATGGATCTATATGAGTATGATATTTATTGCATCTGAAATGGCATGAACAAATAGCAAAAGGAATTCTCTGAGGTGATTAAAACAAAATGGGCAAGGTTGTTCATGTTTTAGGTAATTGTGTGAGTACATAAGTTTGTGGACTTCTACACTAGATTTCATTAGCTATTCAGAGGGTAGCTGCTACCATGGGATACTGCATGGGAGACTATGACAGCATCAGGCTCCTTTTCCTATATTCACTCCATTCTTGCCTCAGAGATGTTAGAAATATCTTTTTCTCAACATTGTCTCTGAATAGTCACCAGTTCCATGAAGTGGTATGGGAATTTTGGAAACTTCTCAGCCAGGTTCAGGTTCATGCTGGATCTAGCGGGGAAGAGTTGAGTGAAGGCTCTCACATTCCCATGCAGAAAAGGCGGGAACTGCACTTCTGGAATACGAAGCGTGTAGGCAGGAAAGGATCCTACAGCGCTTGGAAAATAATTGGAGAAGACAGGAAAAGGAAGGATCAGAGTAAAGCTGGCAAGGAAAGGTACCTAGGTGCTGTACCACTGTTTATTTCTGTTCTTTCTTTAAGGTATTTATTTTGGATCACTGAAAGGAAATTGGACTTTATCAGGAGACAAACTCCAACAAAGTCATTGTCATGACTCAGATCAACTCATGCATATCAGCGTAGGGGATTGAGTCACAGAAAGCTGGTCCAGCTCCACCTCAAAAGACACCAGAGAACAAAATCAGTTTTCAGAAGGCAGAACAGGTTGATTAAATTGAGTGAATACTAGGAGAGCAACCATAGTAGATCTAATTATTGCTAAGGCTATGAAAGGAGAACTCTCAATAACAAAGTAGAAAAATATAGCAAAAATACACAAGGTCAGGGGCTGTGGCTTCCCTGTGGTGACTGTTGATGTTGTTACTTCAACAATTTTTTTCCTGTTGAGAAAATTACTATTTATTCCAGAAATGTGCACATATTGTGCAATACTTCAGAATATAGTATTGAGTCAATAACTTCTGAACTGTTTGCTCACAGACTTCCCCCTCCTAGGTTTCTTAATAGCATGGGAAAGTGATGATTGCCTCAGTGCTAAGCATCTTCTTCTTTTTTTGTCCTGCAGTTCTATGGCAGCTGAAGGTACAAAGTCATCTTACAGAATAAAATGCAATGTGATTAAAATTAGCGCTTTACTAGATTGCTTTGGTTTTGCTTTGCTTTTGTTTGCCTGGATTGTCAGTTATCAGCATGGACTATATAGATAATTTAGCAAAGAATAATATTGCAAATAATATGAATGATTCTTAATGAATTCTTAGTAACTGAAATTTAAATGAAAAAGACCTTTTTCTTTTGAAAAAGACTCATTTAATTGCATCTCCTTTTGCTCTTCTTTAGTTCAAAGTTTCTTTTTTGATGCTCTAATCAATGTAAACATATGCCAGTCCTAAAATCTTCATTTTTCTGCTTCCAAAACTATTTTGACACTTTCCTTTCTGTTGCCTTACTTCATTTAGATGCTGTCACCTGTGAGAAAATAAAATGAGTACACTTGATAATATTTCTTGGACAACTTTTAAGCCACTATATTAATATGTTTATTTTCTCAACACTTTCTTCTTTCTATCCACCTTTAAATACAGCAGGGCATTATTTCAAGTAGAAATATGAGGTTACACTAACAACAAAATACAACATTTTTATTCCCTCACCATTCTTGAGGATCTCCTCAGCCCTGTTCTTCAGAGAAAACTCTCAAAGTTTTTCCCCTGTCCATGTGGGTTATTATCACAAGTGCTTTTGTTTCCACATTGCCTAAAAATCCTACTCATTTATTTTGAATACTTCTCCCCAAATTCTCACATGTTCCCACCAGCCAGGCTTAAAAATTTTATAGCTGCTCTTTGCAGTGTTGAAGTAAATTAACTCTATTTCAGGAATTCTAGTACATAAAATTTACCCTATTACCCAGCAAGAAAGCAAACTTTCCTTTATTATTAAGGCAAATAAAGACATTATTCTTTTGCTGCTATTACATGGGAAAGTTTGTGAAGCTTGCTAGTCAATGAGAGATTAATATCGTAATAGAATGCTAAAGATTATACATTTTACAGTATATAATCCTATCACAAGGGTTAATATATTTTGACCAAAATGAGTTATGGAGCGAGTAAAGATAACTCAGTATTTTAACTAGTGTAATGAAGTTTATCTGCTTGAAATATTCATTTTCTAAATATGGTATAAAAATATGATAAAGAAATTGGTTCTTGGGAGTTTTTCTCAATCATGAGCCTGAATGCTATCCCTTTGCAAGAGACATTATCGCTAAAAATAAAGCAATTATTTTTCATAATGTTAACTCTGATCCTTTATTTTTTCATTTTCTTTCTGAAGTAACCTTTTCCACTTCCACCACACTTACCCACAGACATGGTGAGTAAAAAAGGTGAGGTGATGCCTCATGCCCCTTGGAGGAGGGGGACACAGCAATCACTTCTGCTTCCCTCTTTCTCAGCATTCCTGAAGCTGGGGGGAACATTGGGGCCCCCACCACGGCTCTGGCCTTTCAACAAATCAGAAAGAGAAGATAAGGTTTCTGTGTGTCTCCGTATACATTGCTGCAGCAAAAATCATCTGGTTCTCAGCACTTGCTTCAAGTATAATAATAGCTGAGCGTACCTAAACACAATATCCTTCAAAAATGTTGCCTTGGAATCGTAGATAGTTTGTGGGTATTTCCAGTTTCATCATGCTCTGACTACCATAGGTTCCTCCTGTCAAAATCCCTGGGCCAGTTAAAATCAATGTTTCGGAATGTCAGTAGAGTAGAATAAATAATTTTGTACTACCTGCAAAACTGACATTGAAAAATTATGAATGCATATTCCAATGCATTGTAAATGGATTGCAAAGTGAGACCAGGAAAATTAATGATATTTTTGAATTATATGTCTATTAAAAGTGATCCTTATTTTGCTTTAGGTCTACATTTCATTTTTCTGTTAAAAAGATTTTATTTTATTATCCACCTAGCATTAATAAGAAATGTATCTGAAAATGCCATCTGTCTTGACCTTAAATGACATAATATGTGTTTTATTGTTTTCATTTTTTTATCTCTGAAGCACCACAGAAAAGATTAGTGATCTTTTTCTTTCCTTTTCAAGTATTTCATCAGAAAAAGATCATAGTACTGCAACAGTGATAATAAAGCACATTCATTACTATATTTCTATTTTTTAGTTATTCTATGCATTCAGTAATTCAATGTGCTGTTTTGAAAACACATAATCTGTCACACATGCAAAAAAATCTTCTTGATATCTGAAGAAATATTAGATTGAATTTGAAATTACAACAATGGAATATTTTGTATTTCTCAAATGAATCTTTCAAAGGTTTCTCCTACAGGAGAAATCCAGGATGTTCTACAGGAAATTAACCTTTCCTCAGTAAGTTTCTAAATCAGTTCAGTTATTTCTGAGTTATTAAATATCCCACGCCAGACACTATTACAGGGTGAAGCAATTATTTCTATTAGTCTCCCTAACAGCTTTGTAAGTTTTGTGTTTAAGTTAGGTTACATATCATCCATGTGATAGTAATTTTCTGTCTGGTTTAAATCTCAATGACCTTATCAATGAACCCAAAAAATAAATATTTCTCAGAAATACTGCATTGCATAAACAAGAATAACTGGGCTTCATTATGCATTTCATTGTTAAGGTCTGTGGATCTGAATTACATAACTATATAACACAAAATACTTTCTTCATATATGCAGTATTCGTTTGGATATGCAAATAACCACTGAAATGGAACTCTCTTTTCTTTCAGGCTGTTAACTTACTGAAAATAAGTGTAGCTATTGAGTTTTCAAGTTGAAAATGTTTCGTATATAACTAGTCTTTTCCTGAAGAGGTTTATTTTAAGTATATTGCTGCTCTAGACAAGAATGGAAGTTTACTTCTTTGCCCAAAAAAGCAACCTTGACCACAATTCTCTTTCAGTAATAAATACTCCTAATAAGGTGCTTATAATAATCATGAGATCAAACAATATTCACAGAAGAAATTTCCCAATAACAGTGTGAAATGCATACATTCCAAAAGGATTATAAGGTACTAACAAGTCACAAAGTCTTTTACATTTGTAAAAGACAAAATTCCAAATTTAACTAGAAGAATTATTCCGTTTTTTTTTAACTATTCCAACTTCTTCTGTTATATGCTTTCTGAAATGTCCTTAAGAAAGACACAGATGAAAAGGTTTGTGCATGAGACACCAAGAATTGCAGAGTGTAAGAAATATGTAAGTGCTTACTTTTTGTCACTGCTTCTGGTGACCCTGATTAAAAAGGGAACAGATTTATCAGTGAGTGTTCTTAAAATGCCTGCCCACCTATAAGTGAGTGATTTAGGAAGAATTTTTCAATTATTATTTGTTTATTTCAACTGTGTGACCCTTTCTATGAGTCCTAGGTTTACTGCTTTATCTTAACATTGCGACCTAAAGTTTAACTTCTTTGATGATACAGACCCTTAGAAATGTTCGCAGTTGGGCTCACTCGATCACCCTCACATTTTTTTTTAAGTATCCCGCTATGCCCACAGCGTGACATAACTGTCCCATTTTGTATCAGACTGGATGCAAATTTCTTACGTAGAGGTTAATGGCTTCAAGTATAACCATTGCCATTTATTTTCTGAAATTTTAATTGTATATATAGTCAGCTTAAATACAAAAACATTACTCACTTTTAATAATAAAATCTTTAAATAAAATTAATCAAATATTTGTATAATTTAAAATATCTGTAATCTGATCCTTTTTGGCCATTAACAATTGTAAAACCATATTTAACTTGTTGGTTGCAAAGAATATTTTTTATTTTAAGCTACTTCACTGCAGTATCACTAAAAAAAAAAAACCCCACAATATTCCTGTTTGATTATAAGGAGTATAATTGGGAAATCTCCTCATTGTGAATGGAAATCCAAGCTTTCCAGACTTTAACTCAATCTTATATTCAAAATATCTAGTAGAGCAAGGAACCAACCAGATCCCACTTCATATTCTGTGTGTGTCATTAAACATGCGATCTTACAGAAACCTGTGCCCCACTTCATCTACTTGTAATATGAGTCCAATTGCTTCCTTCAAAACCACAATCAGATAGCTGAGTTATCAAAAGTCTTCAAATAAGAAAGCCTCCTAAGTGTTGCTTGGCATTCACTCTTTTCCAGACTTAACCTTACTAAATTCTACTAGTATCCTGACAAGCAAAAATAGCTGAGGGGCAGCTTTCTGAACTCCAGAGGTGCCCACTCTGCATTAACTAGACCTCTTGTGGCCATTACAGAGCAAGAGTACTCATATTCTGCCCCAGGAAGTAGAGCTTCCAAAGGTTAATATTCTCTCTCCTATTTGTCAATCATATTGGTCAAGTCTCTGACAATGTCCTAGGACTGTCACCTTTGCTCACCTCCCTTCCTCATGCTCCAGTGCTGGGTGCTCTCAGACATTTGTAGAATAAAACAGTGGCCTTTCTTCCACACTCTATTAGATCTGTTCAGCAGTGTACTCATGAAAAATAAATAAATCTGAGTAGCTTCTGTGCAGCATAAAAGCTACAGGTTACGTGCCTTGTAGCAGGGTCTTGCCTTCTAAGCAACCAAACCAGCAGGGTACCACACCAGCCAAAAACTCGTACCACAACCTTGCTTTTTCTCGTGATGTGCCCTCTGAGCTGATGCAGAGAATATCATGTTTGTGAGAGAACTTCAGGGACGATGGAGAAAGAAGTGAGCCTGGCAATTAGCAGGAGAGGGCAGAAACCTGCAAAAGGAATGTCTTATCACCTGCCTGTTTCCCCCTCACCGCTATTTTCCTCTAGGAAAGGTTGAAGGATGACCGCAATAAAAACATACATGCACGTACAAAATAAAACAAAACAAAGGAAAAAAAGGGGGGAAAAAAAGCCCTTGAATGTTTCCCTCTTCTTCTATTGCTTGTTCAAAATAATTCCTCATAAACACACTGTGTAAGAGTGGCATTGACTCTGGAGAAATGACTTGCCTCTTCCAGATCAGATTAAGCCCTTTAAGACAAAAAACATGTAGCAATTTATTCTGAGCAGCTCTTTGACCCATCTGCCTTCCCCAGTGATGCCTCTGCTCTCCTGCATACATAGAGCTGACTGATAGATTTCTTTTTAATGCTATATCCCCTTGGGCTACAAGACTTCTAGCATCTGCAGTCACACACACATTTGAGGTCCCTTCTCCTGTCTGCACTTTGCTCTCTTTCTCTTGTGTAGGATTAGGACCAGCAAATTCTCATATTGATTTATAAACAAAAACATAATATTGATAGAATTTCTGGAAGGGCAATGCTTGTACCTGCTTCAGAACTCCCTTTTTCTCATTGACATAAATGAAGAATTATGTCAACATAAATCTGCAGCAAAACTTTAGACGTTGGACAATTACTTATAATTCTCCAAACATTTAAATGCATTTTTTTACCAAAAAATAGTTGTAGCTATTATATATAATCATGAACTCTTACTATGATTAATTCTATGATTAATTCTATAATTGGAAATCAAAAAGGAAACTGGAGGTACCTGAAGCCATTTTTCAGAAGGCAAGGGAAGGAAACACAGAACTCACCAGAATATAGAAGAAGGTGTTTAAAAGGGTGGAGAAGAAAATTATGTAAATCTAAACAATCTTCAATCTTTCAAATTCAAATCTATGATGGGTAAAATATTAGTTGTAGGACCCTGTTCTGCGCAAAGCGTATATGTTCCTAAGACAAAATACTCCAGCTGATACTGGAGTATCAGCTCCTCTTGTATTAAATATTAATTAAATTATTAATCAGATAATTTCTGTCTTCTGAAGCAAACTGACATGATGACTGCTGACAGAGCTCTCCTCCAGGAATATTGAATCTCTTCATGGAGACGAGCCCTTTTGCCTTTGGCTCAGTCTAGGGTCAGGGCCAAAGCTGAGTGAAAAGGGAAATCCAGACCTACAATAGAGGGGTTGGAGGAAGACAGGAAAAAGGATTTCTGCCCAACTG
>JAVCKT010097170.1:0-12012 GCA_032273925.1 Rhynchotus rufescens | reverse complement strand
AAATATCCTCGATCCTCCTGTTTTATCAAATATAATAAATCTGTGGGTTTTTTTTTCTTTTCTTCTTTTTTTTTTTTTAATGAAAGGCTGTAGCGTGTAAATGTAACTGGTAGCCAGTGCTGAATTTAACTCAAGACAAATAACAATAACAAAAACATATAGTTTATGGTAGAATGCCTTGGATGTTAGCAGCTACTTGCGAGTCTGCCTTGAATGGACCACAGCTTGGACCACAGTGCTATACTGAGAAGAAAGGGCTATGCAAGAGCTTTCAGGAATGAAATTCCTTGTGCACTCCCAGTCAAGTGATACAGTAAAGCCAAGAGCATTAGAAAACTAGGGAAAAGTTTCCTCTACCTTGAGCTGACGGCTGGCAGGCAGGCAAGGAAGGTAAGAAGCAAGGATTTTTCTTGTGAAAAAGCTTTGACCAACAACAAGAGCTCTGTGGGGCAGAGACTGAACCCAGCACCTATGATTACAATTGCACAGAGCACCAGAAAGGGAGCAGTCCTGACCCAGTTGGACTTGCTCCTGAGCTCGTTGCAGATGGGCTGAATCTCTCTTCAAATCTTTTGTCAGGTGTGATCAAAGTAACCTCCATAAGACACTGCCTCTGCTCACAACTGATTTTGCCCAAGCTTATATGATTACATATAACAATTAAGGGTTTAAATGCCACTACTGCTCTGCAGAAACTGAGTCTTCACTGCATGCTTGCCCTGAAATAATGGCTGGATGACAGATTAACTGGCAGTGTGATAATACTCCATTTGATTCTTTCTGCAAACATAGAAGTGCAGACCCTCCTGAAGGTGTGTGCTCTTCAGCTGTAACTGTCGCTGCAGCTCCCATTGCCTCCACATGTTTTGGAGAGTGCATTCTCTTCCTCCTTGGGCTGATCTGCCTCCACTTCTGCCTAGAAACTGCAGTTCTTTCCAGTCAGAGAGCAAAATGATGCAAATATCAACATGGTAGAACATTTCAGTCACCCTGAGAGAAGAGTAAGAGGCATGAACACAAAATGAGACACTCTTGCCAGCTTTGGCTTCTTAAGAATGGATTGCCTTGCAATGAAGTGCCAAGTTTTCGGGTTCATTTTTCAGAGTGATCAGAGCATTTCCCTTTTTAAGGAAGAGAGTCCCTGCGCTTTCTCTTAATGACATTTTGTTTGTGCTTCCAGCCCTCTGAAAGGAAAGATTTTGGGGAGTTTTCTCACATAGCTGAAGAAAGGTTGTTGTCATTAAAACCACATCTGCAAATAGGAAAACCTATAGGTTGCAACCTATAAAACCACATCTGCAAATAGGACAAGTACCACCTTGTGCAAGCCCAGCAGGCAGGAATGAACCTCTGGGCTGCTTCCTACAGTCTCTAGCTGGTCCTCATGCACAGGATGTACCCCAGTTTCCACTGACAGGACTGGCCCTAGGTCAGGATTTCTGTCTCTTTTTGGTGCCACCTTTTCCTACATGTTCAACTCCAGGGAATTTCTAACCTTTTCATAACCAAGGGCTATAGGAGAAAATTGGCCTTGTTCTGTTTCCAAAGGGTCAGTCCCTCTCCTCCTCACAGCCATCCTGAGATGCACCCTGTATCTTTCCATTTCCCAGGATTGTTGCTGCCCTTGGGTTCCCTTGCATCCCTTTCTGGTATGGAAGAAACCCATTTAATAGGCAGAGGAAATCTAAGTGCTAGTGGCATACAAGAAATTTAGGAGCATTTTCTCTCATAAAAAAGTGGAATGAAATCAAAGCGAACGAAGTGTTTCTTATTACCGACCTTAAACAGCACTGGAGTGTGGAATTAAACCAAGTTCTGGCTAGACAGCGAGGTTTTTCAAGTTCAGACCTGACTTGAAAGGCTACCTGAGCAACCAGCATTCACACTAGTCAATAAAAAGCATGAACCTAGTGGGAAAAAGTCATGCCACCTTATTGCAGGGAATGTATTTTGCAGCTAGCCCCATCTCAACTGAAAAGGAAAAGATTTTTCTCAATTAAGAAGTGTTTTCCCTAGCCAGGTTTTGACACCGCACCACCAGCAGCACCACATGCTGTCACGACCTCCAGTATTGGCCCAGTCTTGCACTAAACAAACTGCCACACTCAGGACTATCCTAGTACCCCAGGAACAAAAGCAGAGTACTGAAGTAATTAGCAGTATGCTAGAGCTTTCATGTGTCCCCTGCAGCCAGCAGAATAAAAGATAAATAAGTTGTTAGCCTCTTCTGAAGACTTCTAGTCTATTTATTTATGGACTCATTTATAGGTGCCCTTCACAGAAGCATCTGACCTTTTCATAGTGATTATGGAACCTCTCCCATAAAGTCGGTGCATAATGAGAGAGCATTACCGTGCCCATTCTAGAGAGAACACTGACTGAAAGCAGGCACACAAAATGATCCTTGTCAAGGGAATATGTGCCACGAACACATATCAAACAAACAAACAAAAAAAACACCACCAACAAAAACAGCTCTGCTTCTGCTGGAAGAACTTTTACAAGCCTTAACAGTGCTTATAGCCATCAAAAATTGGGTGCTAGCTCTCACCCAAGAAGCACATCTCTGCTCATTGCCTCTTTTGGTGCAGTGGACCTATGAGCTGCCAAACTATGATGTTTTGAGGCTAGCTTTCCTTCCAGATTTCAAACCTTCCTTTGGTGCACGGCTGAAGCTGGGCAATGGTTCCTTCTGCCTTGAAGTTAAGGCAGAGCAAAGCCTAATCACAGCTCTCCAAAGTAACCCTTGGCGCAGTCCTTTCTTCTCTGAAGAGCTGGTAGAAACCCAGAAACTTTCAAGTAGGCACATGAGATGAGAATGTGAAAATACCTTACTCTCTTGCCTGCAGTACCTGCTGTCCTGGTAAAGGCTGCTGTCCTGCCACTCGTGTTCTTATGATCAGGAAATACCAACCATGAATTCAATGACTCTCTGCTCTACTATGCTGGAACCTTTCCAGATAGTCTTTTCATAAGTGAAGATGCCACCTCACCACCAAGGCAAGGATAAAGAAGGTCCTGCTAGACCTGCTATATCCCAGAGGGTGGAATCAAACCTCTCCATCTCTAGACACCTACAGTTCTGAGGTCTGCAACCACTGAGCATCAGCAGGGCAGGAAACTACCTCGCACAGGGACTGACACAGCACCCTTTAAATTAAAGGTCATCTTCATAACTGGAAGAGCCTTTCTTCTCCTTATATTACTTCCTTCTAATACTGGCTTCCAACTGGCACACTGCTTTAAACCAGACTTCTCAGCTGAGGAATCCCTGAAAATTCACTGAACAAGACCTTACCAGTTATTCTTTACCAATGAGGATGCAGACTGAACACAAAAGGTATTAGGAAACTGTGCAGCTCTGATACCCCCATATTGGAGGGCCCAGAGACAGATGAGGCTTTCAGGCTTTTGGAATTTCCTAAAAAAAAAAAAAAAGGTCAGACACAAGCTGCCCCTGGGCTCCTTGGTGCCAGATGCCACAAGGAGAGACACTGCAGACTGGTCTGGTGGAGCAGGGCAACCCCAGTATGACTTGTTTTCTGCTCTGAAAATGCAACAAACCTCACGAAGATGCTGAAAGTACAAAAGGAGGAGATAAGGGCAATAGGTGAACTCGGGAAGTGCCTTATTAGTTTAGGTGTCTCTGAAAAGAGCCAGGAGTCTTTTTTTTTTTTTTTTTTTTTTTTTTCCAGTTCAAAAGTTTGTGTCGTTGCAAAAAACTTAAACTTCAAGGGAAATGTCTTTTTAAAACTCAAAATTTCAGTGATTCAGGTTCTTTCAACACACTGATTTTTTCCTTTTCTTTAGATTAGGACAACCAGTGCTTTTGAAATTACTTTCTCTTCTGGTTTTTGGCCTGTGAACAGATGAATGTGACATTCCTGCAGTTCTGTTCTACATTAAGATTTTGGACTAATGAACTGTTTACAAGAGTTGAAATTTCCATCTCAAATGGTTAATGGTTTGATTTTCTACTGTTGTATTTTAATTGAAATAGCTTATAACAGGATGGCTATGCCAGTAACTCTACACATCTCTACCACATTAAATAAACCACATGTTGAAGGAGCAGCTGGGAAGCTACCTAGCTTCCAAGTACATATGCAATTGTACTTCCATTTTTTTTTCCTATTGGAAATTGTAATTTCCGATACAATTGGAAAGTACAGAGCTTTCCAATTATATCTCAGCTGGGCTTCAGTGAGGGAAGCATCACCATTGTGCAGTGCTAGGTTATATGGCCACTCCTCTAGAACAGCGCTGTTAAGAGGTTACTTCGCATATTTGTTTTTATTGTCTTCCTCTTTTGATACTGTGAATAAAGATAAGGGTAAGAGAGCGACACATATAATGTAGTTTTATTGTCTGTGCACCCACTGGGCTACATGAAGATTCAGTGCTTGCTTTCAGCTTTACGTTATTTTCTTTTTAAAGAGATAATAAATAGTTTTTCTTATAAATGTAGAAAGCCTTGCAGGTTCTTCTCAAATAAGAAAAACTGGTAACTGTAGCTGTTACAATTATGTGTTCAGTGACATGATGGCTCTTAGGCTAGTTTCTGCTTTTAAACTATCATTTTGGCATATAAAGATGAGTCAGTTTGCAGACCAGAGTAGATTTACTAAGCACCTTGTAATGCCTGCAGAAGCTGTGTGAAAAGAAGAAAGTAATCAGAGGAAAACTTGTCTTTGAGACATAGAGCTGACCACAAGCACACCCTTGCCAGGCTAGGTCACATATTTTGCTGCTTTGTGCTTTTTACTAGATTCTTGCCTTAAACTAATCACCAATTCTGTAAAGACTCTGCAATCGTAAGAGATTGTGCAGTAACAAGGATTATTCTAGCTAAAATCCCGAAATATTTTGGTGGGGCTTAAAAGCAATCTATTTTGCATAAAAAAAGCTTATGAAGTTGTAAATCATACTTTTTTTAGCATAAAGATAAGGGGTATCAACTGAGGGAAAAAAAGGCTGTTTTTTCTTTCCCCTAGAGTGGGGAAAAGGGAGAAAAGAAACCTAAGTTTTTGATTCCACTAACTGTAGAATTTCTAGTGAAAATCACTCAACAGCATTAGTTGAGTCAAATCAAGGCCAGGCTAAATCTCCACAGATGGGAGCTGCCCCAAGCTGCTGGTAAATGGCAGCACTACAAGCAGCAATGGGCTCTGTTGCAGTGCTCGTTACCAGGCTCTTATGGGGACAGTATTTCTGCAGACGAAAGCCTAACCCCGAGAAAAGGTTACCTGGATAGTCCAGACTCCAGTGAAGTGTTACTCTGAGGTTTTAAGCAGCATTTAGTGATCAGCAAGTTTCCTCTGGATCTTTTATTGCATTCTAATCTGAGCGGTACAGTATTTCTTGCCTGTATGAGTGTTTCTTTCTGTGTGATTGACCTGGGGTAGTAAGGAGCTGAAGTCACGCAAGACCTGATTCAGCCTGGTACTGTTTTGTGCAGTATATCTGAGGATCTTTTCTCTGCTCTCTCTCTTATGAGTTTCACTAAGTGTCTGTAACTCTAAAATCCATCATGCCACCAGCCCTGTAGTACATATTAGATTGTATATGCCAGCAGTACTAGAGCTCTGCCAGGGGGGAAAGGCAGCATAAAGAAAATAAATAAATACGCACTGCCTGAGGAAGTCAATTTTAATTTCCTCCGAAGCTTTCTCTGATACAGGGCAAGATGCTGGTGCCCTTAATCATGCTGTGATAGACGAACCTTCCTCTCCAGGAGAAGGCAATGACTAAAAGCTAGAGGCCCTTTCCCTCTTGTGCACTGGTAGCAGTGTGCAAGGTGTCCAAACCAGGTTTTGGTGCTGTTAACCTGCCTGGTAGAGAGAAACTGCCACAGGACAGGTCAGTCCTTCAATTATGAAGAGTTAGAGGGACAATCGGCAAGAAGTGATGTGCCTGTTCTGCCCATCTCTAGGAAAACAAATGATGAAAAATCAAAAGATGATGATCTCATTCAAAGCATAAGCCAGAAAATGGCTTTGCTGGCTGCAAACTCCAGCTCCCTCACTTCCCACCTGCAGCCTGGTGGCTTGGCACAGGCTGTGAGGAGTGAGGAAAGGCTGCTCAGGGCCCACACTGGGGTTTTCTCTGCATTTTGCATCTCCTGAAAAGCACTGTTTGTGTAGTGCAGGAATTTGTCCAAGGCTTATAAGACAGGGGAGGTTCTCTGTCCAAGCCTGATGTTCCTGGGGAAGAGATACACAAGAGAGAGATACACAAGCCAGAAACACCACAGATAGATACAGATGTGAGGGCTACAACATTCCCATGAGACGCAGGGCTAAATCTGACACACACAGCGGGGCCTGAGAGCTGATGCATTTACATCATGAAGCCACCGCAAGAGCTTTCACAGCCCAGCCACACTGAAGAAGCAGCCAGGATAACAAGACTTCTCCTCCTGAAGAGTAGAGGTGACCTGAAGGACTAGACCACAGAACCTTCCTGTAGCTACACAAGTAACAAAGATCAGTCCCCTCTTCCCCCTTGCTCCTCTCCCATGTCCTGTTAACCTTCAGCAGTCACTCGGTGTGCTCACCAAATGCCATGCAGTCAGGCGATCCATGCAGCTGGTGCCCGTGTGTGCAGACACGGCCACACTGACATTTAGGGGCAGATATGCGACGCTGCCTCACTTAAGCCGCACGAAGCTAGCGGCTCTGCCACTCATTTTATTGGAGACCTTTTGCATGCAGCTCTAGGTGATTTGTGTTCAACTTGGCTTGAACTTGATTCATAGCCAGCGGTCCAGAATAAAAGCAAACTTAAATAGCTGACAGCAAGTGCTCATTTTCATTGTCTCTCTTGGGTGGGAGCACCATTAGCATTCCCAGGTTCATTGTCCTGCAAACTCAATATCCGTATGTCAAATGACATTGGGTAAGCATAGTCTTCCTCAGAGTTCAGCTCTGCTATTTGCCACTGTAGGCAATCACTCCTAATGTCTCTCAATTCTCCACAGTTCTTAGGCCTGCAAAAAAGTCAGCCTGTGATCGGGGAAAGACGTGGCATTGTTTTAATCAGAACAGAGACACTTGTGCTAGGTCTCTAGCAGAGCCTTTTCAAATGAAGGGTCTCTTCAGTGAGCATGGAAATTTGCTGTCCTTCAGCCTGAGTCAGGATGTTTGAGTTCAGACAGTATCAGCAGAGACAATAGGTAAAGAAATACGCCAGGAGAGGTTCAGGGGAGAAAAGAAGGGAGGAAGAATCTCAGTCTCAGTAAAGAGTTTAGAAAGAGAATGAGAAGATTCAAGACAGATAAATGAGATTTAATCAGAATAAACAAGTAGCTGGGAGGAAAAGAGAGCAGGGAAAAACAGTGAGTTGCACTGGAGCCCACAAAGAAAAAAATAAATAAATAAAAAGGGAGAGTTTCATCTCAGATGCAGCTGCTTCAGTTCACCTCCTAGGAAGTCCCTGCTGAGAAGTGCAATCATACTATTGTACATACAGTAAGTGCCACTTCTCCCAAAAGCTGACCACAGTTGCATGGTCTGCCATGTGCGTGACTCCCTGTTTTGCAAACTAGCCTCAAGCATATGTGAGGATCACAGTTGGTGAAGGACAGAACTCTGGATGAAGATCTTTCTTCAACTGTAGCATTTCTAGGAGCACTTTGTTCTTTCTTCTGCAATCCTTACTCATCTTTTCCTTAAACACTGTTCTTCCTCACTGCGGACCCTGATAGAGATTCCCTCCTCTGCTTGGCTGCTTGTAAGAATTGACATCCTTGTCATGTTTCTTCGAATTTGGTCAGAGTCAGGGGAAACTAACTGAAGAGGATTACTACATGCGTCCTATTTCCTTTGGAAGCCGCACGAAAAATATTACAGACAGGCTTAGAAAGTAGTTACACCCATTAATCTTCGATTGACCTTCCTGATGCTGTCTCAAAGCTGAGAGCAGCAAACCATGCATTTTCCATTTGACTTGCTATGTATTTGTTCAATAGGTCAAAAACTAGGACATGTCTTGAAAGACTAATATGAGACTTGGGTAAGTAGAAAGAAGCTGCTTGGTGCCACTGGTGCAGACCAGCTCAAAGGCTTCATGATGCACTTGCTCTTCTCCTTCTGGCAAAGAAGCTGCCAGCTCAGAGGCATCACAGCTCTGTGACAAGAGTTTAACTTGCAAACCAGGAGCTGTCATTACTGCAAACCTTCACTCCCAACTATATGGGATCTCACATCATTAATATGGGATGGGATCTGCCTGAGGTTTAGAAAGTAAGGAGAGAGCTTCAGATACTCTCAAACACAAAGTGCTGCTCCTGCCACCCTGAATTTCTGCATATATGGTATCTGTGATCTTTGAAATGGACACTGGTTAAATAAATATAAGGCTAGAGCTGTGCTATCCAAAAACACAGTACCAGAGGACACCCTGGCCAGTGCAGCACAACTGCCAACCCTCCTGTAATTGCAGAAGGGCCACGGCAGAGTTTGGCCTAAGCCAACTAGGCCTTTCCCAATTTCTGCAGCTATCACAGGCCAGGGATCATGTCCAACAGTCAGTTTTGATGGGGACATCCTGCTTGGAGCCTGAAGGAGTTTAACGGTATGGACAAGGTCGAGAGCAGCCAGCTGGCCTGAGAGCCAGAAAACGCTCTCTGCTAATGTGCAATTTACTGGCACAGCTGTAGCCCACAGCTGACAGCAGCCCTGACAGAACAAGCTTCCATTCTTCATTGTGAACACCATTCACCGTTTGCTCTCTCTGACTTGAATCCCTAGCAAAGATGGCCATTCTTTAAGGATCATCATCCCTTAGCAGCCAATCCTTCTACATTGCATATAAAATGGAGGTTCTCTTTTTTTTTTCCTGTTTATAATGCCCATATAGATGCTTCCAAATTTATTTTAATCTAATTTACACACACTGGGGAAACATTTGCTGGTTCACAGCTTCCAGAGCACCTCCAGAGCCTGGCACAGCTAACCATCACTTGCTGGTATTTTCAGAGAACTCTAACAGTAAGTCATCTTAACAAAAACATGGGCAAGTAATATGTGTAGGTTTAACCTGCTTTCCCCAAGTCCTCCAGATGCTTCTGAAGGGGTAGGTGGCATGAATGAGGAAAAACAAGTCAGACTGAGGTTTCAAATCAACCTATGACTGAGATCATTTTACAGATACTTAGATAACACCCATGCTTGTATTGAGCTCATGTTATTCTTTCACTTCCATGAGCAATTGCTAATTACACTTCAGATATATGATAGTCAATATGGCATATATGGAATCTCCATTAGAAAAAACTACAGTTAAACATTTGAGGAATATAAAAGCACAGAAATTATGAATAAGTCTGTTTTAACACCTTTAAGCTAGCTGTGCATCCTCTGATTTAAATTAAATGGTGGCAGTTTGCTGCACTGGCAAATAGCACATTATTATAGCATTTTAGGAACAGGAATTAAACAGAATGACATGCATGTTGAGGATATTCTCACAGAGCTCTGAAGAGTTTTTGCAAAAAAAAAAAAAGAAAAAGAAAAAGCCATTTTCAGAGAAATTCTATACTGCATCCCTAAAGTGAATGATTGGTTTCATATTTCACTTTATAAATGTGTTTAGAGTATATTACTTCACAGTTATTGCATTGTCACAGGTAACTGATTTAAAATGCTATTTCTTCTTTAATTGTTTCCTCTGAAAGCAAGACTTTCAATTAAAATTCACATTACCTTCATGGTTCTACCCTGTTGGCTGGCTTCATTGATGTCTAGTAAGTTGAATGTTTTCTTGCAGATGAAACATTTTTCTACCATCTTGCATCACTGACAACATCTTCCCTTCTGTGGGAGCACGGCTGGATCTTGCTCTTCTCTCTCTGACCACTCTTCTCAGAGAAGCTTATTTTTGAGCTTTTTACCTTAATGTTAAACTTGGTTAAATGTGGTAAATTAATTCAGGAATTATACATGAATGATAGGGCCTAGAGGACTGGAAGGAGAATAAAGAAAAAGGCAGCTTAGTGTCACTCTATCATCACCTCATTTATGTGAAAATGATGGAAGGAGAATATTGAGATCAGCTCCCACTGAACACTTGTCCTAAATGCTTTCTCAGAATGGCATTTTCTTGACTCTGCCTCGCTCAGAGTGTCTGAGTTACAGATCACTGGCCTACAATGACTTTCAGAACTACCAGTCTGCAAGTATGATGACTGCACGAACAGAGGGACAACTCAAAAACACCATCTACAGCATCTCCCTCTTCTCCCTGAAGAATCCAGAGAGCCACCAAACCACCTGAAACAAAGCAGACCATACATAAAATCTGTTTTTACACATTTACATATATATATACTTAATCAGCATGGTCATCACAGAAGATGTGTGGAAACAAAGGAGGAATGCTTTATAACTGAGTTCAGACATGGAGCCACTTTACAGCTGCAGGAAATGTGAGGGAGGGTTTTGCGCTGTCCTTAGCTCCCGTGGAGACCAGCATGACCAAGTATTGACACTGAACATGTTTAGAGAATAGGAAATAACTTCTCAGCTGGCTATATTGTTTCTGAAAACCAGGTTTGTTCATCCTGGTGCTATGATGAGGTGTGAAAACAAGGTTTCAGTCTTTGTAATCAGGCTTTCTACTAACCCAGAAAAGCTGCAAATAGTCCTTACTGATCGTCCTTATTTGGCCAGCTGCAGATAGTCCTTACTGATTTTCAAACAGTAAGCCTTGTCTAAAACGCCATGGTACCTTTGTCAGGGCAAAACCCTTGGCTAACCCAAAATTCAAATAGTGGAACTATCCTATGCAGCTGGGGAGATACATACCACCAGGCAAGGGCCGTAGTCTTGCACTGAGACAGAAAACATCGCTGTCAACAGAATATCCATAAAGTTGTATTAATCTGTGGAGGCAATCTGTGTAATCAAATGAACAAGGAAAGGGGAGCCACTGAGTACCAGGGTTTGCTTTTTTTTTGAAGATTCACCACACCACAGTTGTCATTCTTCTTAACAAGGTGTCTAGGATTGGATCTCTCCAGTGCTGTCACAAGGACAGCAATTGCTGAGGATTTCTACAGCTACACATGATTTCTCTATCTGTATGTTTTTAAAGAAATTCTTCCTTCTCCATCCTGCCCTCTAACACTGCTGAATTTATTCAGATTCCTTTTTTTTTTCCACATGCAAAGAGTCAATCTCAAAATAGTGCCCAAGGAAGTACTGTTATTTTATTTTATTGGCTTGAAGTAACATTGTAAAATTAACTACTTGGCTTGCACTTTTAAATATGCAATAATCAAAATTCTAATTAACCAAACTCAAATTTTCTTTATACTAGCTTTTGGGGTAAACTGAAAATGTCTAAACTCGACCAAAATTTCACATGTACTATACTGTGAAGCATCTGGGTATTACAGCTATAGACCAGGGCCCAAACAACAGAGACGGATGACAGGCATGATGGGATTCCCATATTGCTTCTCAAGCTATTCAGAGGGCAAACAAAAAACAAGGCCAGAGAAGACAAATCCTGAAAACCAGTGCCCAGCTGCTCTACACTGACAAAGCCAAACTCACAGGAGAGTGAAGCTTTCCTAAGCCTCCAAAATCAGAGATAAAAACATGCTATACCAGCCCGGAACAGGGCCCATCTAGCTAATTGTAGAGTTCAGGCATCTCTGCTGCCTTTTGATTCTTTGATAATCACTTGCATCACAAGAAGAGGCTAAACAGGCTCGTCCTCATCATTAACATGCACCTTATTGGTTACTGTCTCATTCCTCCCCTTGGCATCAGTCAATTTTGATTTTTTCTCCCTACATGTTACTGCCATGTGGGCAAGTAGTGGGCAATATCTCACTGAACTCTAGTTCAATTCCTAGATCTCAGAACATCTACTTGGTTTGTGACAAAGCCAACCTGTCATCCAAAGTAATTAAAGCTATTCAGGATGGCCAGGCTCACTAAGATCAATGATAGTGACTGAGATGCTGCTGGAAGCAATTGTTTGAAGTCTTTCTGCATCTGTTGT
>JAVCKT010097169.1:0-12012 GCA_032273925.1 Rhynchotus rufescens | reverse complement strand
TATAGGACGTACCAGCCTTGAAACCCCCTTTTCCACTGTGATGCTTATGGTAATTTGATATAAATAAAATAAAATAAAATAAAATAAAATAAAATAAAATTGAAAAATGACCGATGACATGCAGCAGGTGACTCCTCTACCTGCTCTTGCAAGACAGTGACATTAGACCCAACCATTAATATGTGCAAAACATTAATTTTAGACATTTGTCAAACTATCTAAATATTAAAAATGGCCTTTTTTTTTTTTTTTTTTTTTTTTTTTTTTTTTGACTAGCCACACTTTGGAACACCCCTTAATTTCGGCAGGTGAAAAACATCGAGGAGAGCGCAAGCTACGAAATAACTGATTTTACATCCCGAGGGACACCAAGGCTGGCTGCCCGCTAGCCGCGAAGCGACGTGGCCCCTTCGTGCTCGACAAAATTACCGAATGTTCTTCACCCCAAAGCAGCCTCCTCCTTCAGGCAGTACCTGCTAAGCCTCCGCGAGGCCGAGCCTCGCGCTTCCAGACGCCTCTGCTGGAGGCTCCTTGGGGACGTCGCTGTCGCCCAGGCTGTCTCTGCAGAGCTACAGGTGGCCGCTAAGGGCGCGTCCGTTCGCATTGCAATTCAGCCTCTGACAGACAGCTGGAGCCAGGGCGCTGTTAAGCTAATGGTCCTGCTAACAGCACCCGGGTGGGAGACGCACCGAGGGCCCCCGCGCAAAGGGATAAGGCCAGGCTGGAAGGAAAAAAGAAAAAAAGGGAAAAGAAGCCTTTTCCTGACATCATTATGAGGTGCAAACAGAGCTGATCCCTCTTCATGCACTTGCTGGGCTCAGGTCATTAGTGAGCAGGCTGTGCTCTTTTGGGGGGAAAAGTCTCTCTCTGGGGAAACCTGGAGGAGCATGGAGATTTGGGATCTGCCACCTTTCCGCACACCTTGTGCTCCAACAGTTTACATTTTACATAGCAAGTTTGCATGCTAGACCCCTTCATCTTGTCCAAGCCACCCCTCTATCCCCTGCAGAGCAGGGAAATAAAGGCAGGTCTGGTCCTCACCCACCCTGGCTTCTCCTCCCACCTAATGCAATCATCTCAGTGCCGATGCCTTCCAAAGCTGCACAGCTTGGAATGAAATTCACCATGTGTGTGGTTACCAAAAATGAGGAGGAGGAAAGGCCTGGTAAGCCAGCTCCTTGCAGGAAGAAGCTCTTCCTTCTCCAAGCTTTGGTCCTATCTTAAGCACCAAAGGAGGAGTGACACCAGTGAGTGTTTGCTGCTACTCTGACCTTTGCTTTGTCCCCTGTGCTCTAAAACTCCTTGAAAATATTAGGGAAAACATAAGTGTGCCAATAATGGAATTTGAATACCCCAAATGTGAATACCCCGTTTGCTCTTGGGAAGCCACCCCACAAGGAGCATGAGGGCAGCAGGAGGATCTCCTGCTCGTCGTGGTGTCCCTGGACGTCACTGTGTCACAGCCCTACGGGGACACCCTTTGCTGGCTAATCCACATTATGTCTCGACACGTGCCGCCCGCATCCACGTTACCCCGCCGGACCCCAGATAACCCGTGACGGCAGCGCCGCCGAGCCGACGGCACCGTCGCTCAGCCCCGCCACATCAAGCCGATCTCCTCCCGAGTGTCACGGGCGGCAATTTATGGCAGCAGGGTTTAGGGAGGTCAGAGGAGAGGGATTTAGGTCAGCCTGTCTGACAGGGTGGCTGGGGATTTCAGCGGGATGGCAGGGAAGAGCCGGCGCTGCCGGCGGCGCGTGGAGCCCGGCGCGACCTCGAGGGGCACGTGTGGAGAGGAGGATCGCACACAGGCTGGGCTTTACAGGGGAAGGACAGCCAGCAAATCCCTTCTACAGCTCACCCTCATGAGAAAGAGTCCGGTGTCCTTCTCCAACAGCCCAGCGAAGCCTGTAAGACCTGCATGTGCTCCATGGGGTTCTTCAGGGTCTTGCAGAGCAGGAGATTCAATAGCAATGTCCAACCTCTGTTCTTAGTGCATCCTCTCACCTGTAGCTCTTCTCTGCACAATTCCTGCTTTTCTGTGTTTCAGACCTCCACAGTAGTGAATATAGATTTTCAGACTTACTCTGTTGTGTAAGTTCTCAGAAAGGGACTTTTTTTTCTCTCCTTTATGGAAACAGAAGATGAAGCAGGTTTGTCGGAGTATTTTAAAGGTTAAGCACACATGGACAACATTGCTGTGTCCCACTTGAAGGGTTTTATTTGCAAATCAAAATCCTCTTGTATTTCAAATAATTTCATTTGCCAAGAGCAGGATCTACAACATTTTCCATTTAGTTAGCTATAGTATCTGGCAAGCTTTGTAGCCACAGTATGTGACAAGCTTTGGACCAGCTAATGGTGTGTCATTTTGTCATACCTCTGTCATAATCTCCTGATTTTTGGCCTGAAGTATCATACTTTAAGGGGATTTATCATAGGCTAAAGTTTATCTCCTTAAACAGCAGCAGCAGTGCAGGGTCCTGCCACTCTTCAGGACCCTCTTCAAGAACTTGAACAGGAGGAAGAGGGTCAAAAGCCACCACTGTGTCCATCAGTTCACAAGTCACAATCCCCTCACTGGAAACAAGCAAACCAACCCAAACTGTTTTAGCAGGGGAAGCAGTTAGAAAGAGGAAGGGAGAGTGTCAGACAAAGAGAGAGGAAAATCTCCAGCTTCTGCATTTCCTATTGCTAGCAGGTATGGATATAATTTTGGAGTTCCTTCCTTTCTAGCACTGTAGGTCATAACCTTAACATCATTTATATGTCTTTCTGTATTTATTGCCAGTGACCTGGCCAGATGCACTGGTTTCTCTTCCTCAAACATTAGCCATAATTCTGCAGCAGTAGTGGGATGCCAGTCCATTCTCTCACAGTCTTTTCTTAGGGGAAAAATCTCACCAATTCTAATGAGTATTTTGTCCCATCAAATACTGGAGTCAGTCTGTTCTAATAAGAAAAAAAATAAACATGTTTGGTTAGGGTTGTTTTGGCTCTGCATTGCTCATATTGGCTTATAGCTTGACATAACAGAATGAAGGAAGGTCAACGAAGCAGACCCAGGAGATCCAAGTGCTTCCTAAGCCCTGATGTTTTAAGCAGAGAAGGCTGCAGTTATACTGTGCAACAGTTGTGTTTTCAGAGAAAAGGCCTTAGATGCCCTGTCCTCATATCAAACACAGTCCTCATTTCAAACAACAAGAACCTGGACACTCTCCAATGTCCAAGACCAGTAGCTGTGCCAATGGCTGGGATTTCTTCTGGGGATGTCCAAGTGAGACACGCATGTCCAAGTGAGCATCATTTTTTGCTGGTAAGGATCCAATTAGAGTAATTATGAGTGGTTGTGGTGGAGTATCTGGCAGCGACAGGTTTGAAATGAGTTTTTGGTAGTGTTCAGAAGCCAGTTTCAACTTGTATAGAGCCAGGGAAGTCTTGCAGACCTGCTGTGCTCAGGTGGGGAGTCTAGACCGTAACAATAGCCCTTCACACCCGATAATTTAGAAATTAGTAGTGCTGGTGTATTAAAACAGATAATTGAAAAATCCTCCATGGTCTAAATGTAGGGTTGGGATTTTTAATAACTTCTTGCAGACGTTAAACCCCACAGAAAAGCCTGCATGAAAAGCTTTCATGCTGCCAAGTTCCAGCAAAAGCAACTTGTTTGGAGTTGGCCTTTGTTCAAAACCCCCAAGTAGTGGCAAGTGTTTGAGAACTAAAGGGTGACACCAAGATGAAATCAGGATGCCGTCTCACACTACCTAAGTCCAATGAATTTTTTTCTGGTGAATCTGAAATAAGAGTTTCAAGTTAATCAGAAATACAGGGTGAAATGAGAACTGGCTATCCTGATTTCCCAATCCAAATTGCATAAACTGAGCAAAAAAAAGCATTAATAGTAAAGTGTAATTTGAAGACTGGATTTTCAAAAGCGCATTACCCAAACCTGCACATTTATTCCCTCTGGAGGGAAGGCACGCCGGCTGATACAAACGCTTAATCCTAAGAAGGCCCAGACTTGTTCTCGCATTTAAAAGGAAAATAACATATTCTGTGAGAACCTGAGAGCCACTGGCTGAGGTGGCTGTGGGCTGCAGGATGAATCTTCAGTAGAACATGGCCCACCATTTCCTAAATTTATTGATAAATATATATATATATATTTTTTTTTTTCCAAAGACATAATTTCAGATCCAAAGGCATTATGGGCCCCATAGGCTCTTTTTCCTTTTCCTTTTTCCTTTTTCTCTTTCTCTTTCTCTCTTCCTCTTTCTTTTTTCTCTCTTTCTCTTTCTCTCTTTCTCTTTCTTTTTTTCTCTCTTTCTCTTTCTCTCTTTCTCTTTCTTTTTTCTCTTTCTCTCTTTCTCTTTCTTTTTTCTCTTTCTCTCTTTCTTTCTCTTTCTTTTTTCTCTTTCTCTCTTTCTCTATCTTTCTTTTTTCTCTTTTTCTCTTTCTCTTTCTCTTTCCTCTTTTTCTCTCTCTTTCCTCTTTTTCTCTTTCTCTTTCTCTCTTTTTTCTCTTTTTCTCTTTCTCTCTTTCTCTTTCTTTTTTCTCTCTTTCTCTTTCTCTTTCTCTTTCTCTTTCTCTTTCTCTCTCTCTCTCTTTCTCTTTCTCTCTCTCTCTCTCTCTCTCTCTCTTTCTCTTTCTCTTTCTCTCTCTCTCTCTCTTTCTCTTTCTTTTTCTCTTTCTCTTTCTTTTTCTCTTTCTCTTTCTCTCTCTCTCTCTCTCTCCTTCTTCTCCTTCTCCTTCTCTTCCTCTTCCTCTCTCTCTCTTTCTCTAAAAAAGTATTTTAGAAAATGGGATAATTCTAAGTTGAAAATTCTGAAATTTAGAACATTTTAGAAAAGAAAAGAATTTTTCAGAATTCTTAAAGAATCTCCAATCCTTAATCCAGCGTGTTGCTGAACCATCCCTGGAGCATGCTAGCCCCCTGAACCAACTAGTCCTCCAGGGAGCTCAGAGATACTCAGAACCATCTGGGATCTGATCTTCCCTGCTTTACTCCCACTCCTCTAGAGGCTCAACTATTACAAGGCATCAAAGTCCTCATGGACTTCAACCGATGTTCATTTAACTGTCTGGTCTCATGGCTCAATTCCACCGTGAGGATAACGGGATCCAGACTCGGGCACACCAGTGGGGGATGCACAGACACTGCATCACACACACTGCATGCAACAGTGGATATTACAGACAAGCATTTTCAAAATTTAAAGTTGCTTTTCTTGCTCTTCCAAAAGAATAGTGGGTGTTTCCAGTCAGTTCCTTCCGAGTGCAGTTCCAGGGTAAGAACTGCACTCTGTTTCTAACGTTTCTGACAAAATTTATATTTTCAGGAAGAATTGCTCTATGAAGGCACCTAAATGAACATGATGTTTGAAGTGACATTCAGTTCATAGGTGAAAACCATCCCACATGGGAAGTGGGGAGTGAAACAGCACTTGCTTGGCATGATGGCAAGTGCCTATCAAGCTGCTAACCAATCGTTCCTCCAAAGATCAGACCCACTGAGACAGAATCATGTTTCAGGGAGGACAATAATAAGTTATTTGATGTCTCTGCTAGGGGGATGAAAACTGTAAAGTAAAGGCAGTTTATTGTTTTCTCCAAAGGGATAGTTCAGGATAGTTTTCCTTTTAGGAAATACCAGCGCCTAGCAAACTGGGGTAAGTCAGGATATTTACTCTTGGAATGGTATACACAGTACAGAGTTTCTATACACCCACACAATTGCCCAAGAAAGGGGAAATTAAAGAAAAACATAGGGCCTAACAGAAGTTGCAGCATTACAGAAGCTTGCTTGGGGTGAGAGACAGTTGCCACCTCCAGGATGATTGGTACATATGCAATCTCCTCCTCCACGATTCCCTCAGCAACACAGTCTGCCCTCCTAGCGCATGGGAAGAGGAGTGAATGAGGAGGGGGGCAGAATGGAGACACCACGGCCAAACTCTGTTGTGCTTCCTGCAGAGGTAGGAACCGGATGGGGTCGTGCAGCTCATGAGCGAATGGAAGGTGGAGAGGATGAAAGACACCACGGCCAAACTGTTATACTGCCTGCAGAGTTGGCAACCTGTAGGTGCCACGCAGCTCATAAGCCACATGACATGATAGGATGTCTGGTGCTGGGCCAACCGTGGTAGCAGATCGGTCCCTTCGGATGGTCTTTGTTTGAACTTTTCCTCATTATAGGCTCCTTATAATACCAACACAGACCTCCATCCCAAAAGTGCCCTGCCTCCAAACTATGACCACTCCTCACTGGGCTTGCTCTCTAGATTTTGGATTGACTGTATTTCTAAATGAAGGCAAGAGAACTTCTCACCAATCAGTAACAAAAGTAAGTATGACTAGAGTCACTCAAGCTCCACAAAAATGTAAAATAAGATTCCAGATGAAATAGGGAGGGAAGAAGTTGGGGGGAATGCTGCAGTGGAACCTCTGCTTTGGTCCATGAGCTGAACCTGTTTTTCTCCCACTCAGGTCAGGATGGTGCCTGAGGAGACTCCTCAAAGTGGAGAAACCTCTCCCATCTTCTTGAGTGAGGAATTATTGCACATTTGTAAATGCATCACGGGGGGCCCTTTCCCCAGAGGCAGATGCTGCACAAATGGGCTACTGCCAGGAAACGCCCCCGTGTTGGGGACCCCCGTGGAGGCTGCTCTGTCCCTCGGTAGCCCCCGCAGGCCAGGTCATTGAATCTCACAGACATTATGTTTGGAAGAGACCTTCAAGATCACCAAGCCCAATCGTAAGGCCCTCAGAACGATGACTTCTAAACCATGCTCCTAAGTTCCTCATTTACACCTTTCCCAACACTGCCAGATGTGGAGACTCCACCACTTCTTTGGGCAGCCTGTTCCCAAGTTGAACCATTCTTTCCATGTAGAAACTCTTAATATTAAACCTGAATCTCCCCTGACACATCTTAGGAACGTTTTTTCTTGCCTAACTCTTGGTAGTTATTTTGGAGATGAGGCCAAACGCACGTGGCCAACACGTGGCCAACACGCAGTGTCTCCATTTGCCCTCCAAGTTTAGGACTTCAGAGTCCCGGTTAAGTGGGGGCTTTTTGGTCCCCTCTGAACTTAGGTGTGGAAGGCAAAGGGAGGATTCCTGCAGGCTGATCTGCTGGATAAAGCATGTTAATGCCGAAGAGAAGGATCGATGGGATGCTGAGAAAGAGCAGTGTCACTGGGCCAACAGTGAAGGCAGCTGATGCAGAGGCAGCACAGGGTCCGCGCTCTTCTGCAGCAGTGCCTGCAGCACCCAGGCAGAGCACGGCCTTTCAGCACCTCTGCACTGGGCACACAGACCTCCCTTCACATTCTGTTGATTACTTTTGCTTTGAATTTCTGATCAATTTGCAACATTTCAGTTGATTTTCTCTTGCCTTTTCCCCTCTAGCTCTGGGAGAATTATGCCAAATCTTTCACAGGAGGCTGTTTGCTTGCTTCACATCTGTGTATCACTCCAGCAGTGGGGCTCCTCGGAGCTTTCACAGCTGATCCCCGGCATTTGTGTCTGCTGCTAATTCATCACAAGTGAATTCATCTTTCCAGGTTTGGTCGTGCAATGGGAGAGCTGTTTTGCACAGTTTGGCAATGTGCGACCCTGTTGTTTCTCCAGATACTTGGTGACATTTGTTCAAAGAAGCTCTTTGACATTTTTGGTGGGTTAGGAATACCTGGGAAGAGCTGCTTGGATTTCATATGGTCCTGCCAGGTCTGCTGACGCTGTTGGTCCAGATGCTGCAGGAACATGTGGCATCCTTATTCCATAGCAAAGAGCCAATGCTCTTGATTTTGTTTGCGTTTTCTGCAGCCCTGATGCAATTTTGCAGTTTTCCCATTGCAACTGACAGAAAGTTTCTATGCTAAACACTTTTTGTCTTACGTCAGTGCAGAAAGCCAAAGCTCTGGGATTTGGGCCATGGGGATTTGTTGCTTTTTTATGATATTTTTTTACACAAGCTCACTCTGCCTCCATCTTTTTTTTTCTTTTTTTTTTCCCCCTTTGGTGAGATTTTGATGCTTTCACAGCATTTTTCCATCATGATTTCACATGCCTCCTAAAGCTGACTCACTGCTGACACCATCTTCTTTATGTATCAGGAGATTCAAGACAATATGAATTCTGGTCTTCTTGCTTCCTTTGCCTCCAGTTTCCCTTTCTTCCTCCAGTGCTTCCTCAAAAGTGGAGTTCTCCAAGTGTCCCTACATCCTCATGGACTGCTCACATACGCATGTAGAGATGTGCATGGCCATCAGGGCTCTTGTGGCCTCAACAGGGCTGAACAGTGCACCCAGCTATGATTGCACAACCATAATCTCCTCCATCCCTTGTGCAAAAGGCTGGAGACCCAGGCCCCCAGCTGCTGAGCAGGAGCAGTGCCTTGATTATTGATCCGGAGCCAGATGGAAATAATCCACGAGCACATGGAGCTCTCTGATTTCTCTTGGCAGCAGCAGCCCTGGGAGATGTGTCAGACTTGGACTTTGCAGGTTGACTGTCTCTGCGGCTCGAGGGGGCTCCTTGGCCACATGGGAACATGGAATGGGGGAGCGCTTTGCCCCGCAGGATTGCAAGTAGGACATTTGATGCCTGAGATTGGGAGCTCCTCTGGAAGGCTTGAAGAAGGGAGTGTGCGCTCCTTCAAACAGCTAGGAGTAAAACAGCTAGGAGTAAAAATAGCTCCTGTTGCATGGCAGGAGTAACGTGGACATCCACCAGCAGGTACGGAGCAGGAGGTGCATCCTTGGCTGCTACTGGAGGAATTTTCTAAGAAACTTCCCGTACTGGTGAGGATGGCTTTGCAGAGCCTCAACAGCTGGGGCCACGTGGCCAAGCAGGCAGCCAATGCACACGGAGGAGGAACGTGGGACTTGGCACCACGCCATGAAACCCAGGGTTTTACAGGGTTGGGAAGACCCACAAGGTCACCTAGTGCCAAGATGCTGGGTGCACCCCCTGGTAGACGCGCCCCTGCTTGCACCCATTGGATTGGCCGCTCTGGGCCAATGCTCCAAACTGTGAGTTAAGTTTGGGGCTTCTCTGCTGGCTGCAAGGAACCCCCTGTGCTCCCCTCTGGCCACAGACAGGGTGGGTGGCCCAGGAGACGCTTGCTCTCCGGTTCGTGACACCCAGCAGGCTGGCTCGGGCCATTCTGGGCTGGTAGCCCTCGATAGGATGTGCAGTGCCCACCAGGCACCGCTCAGGCTCCCGTGCACCCTCAGCCTCCCTGGCCGCACGGCAGCTCTTTGCTGGCACCTGCTGTCGGATGGCGATGATGCATTTGCCGTTTCTCACATCTGCAGCAGTCTCTGCTCTGCTGGCCCCGCGCTTGCCCAGCGCTGCCAGGACAGACCTGGCACCAGCAGCTACACGAGCTGCAGGAGGGACGGCGGCTCCTGGGGCTGCGGGCTCACCAGAGCAGCTACAGCCTGGGGGCTCTGCTCGATATCTGCTCCCTGGCATTTCTCCTGGTGGATCCCAGTATAAATAACGGTGCCCAGACCTCTTCTTCACCCCCCGTGCAGGAAGGACTAAGGGTCCCTTGGAGGGTGGGTCAGCACTGAGGACCCCACCAGCCACGGCCCCACAGCAGCATCAGTTGAGGTCCTGTCAGCAGCACCCTGCCAGGCATGCAGCCCAGCCCGAGCCCAAACACAGGTCAAAAACACACTGGAAAGGTGAATCCTCCTGTAAAAGGATGGTTTTAATTTACAAAACTGAAGAGTCTTTTTTGCCTGATGCAGGGGAAACATCTCATGAATATCCCTTGGCCAGGACATGAGGATCTTCTGCCCATCCTGCTCCCCTGCAGCAATGTCCCCAGCAGAGCAAGCGTTTGGCAGGCAGCGGGAGCCTGGAACAAGCTGCTCTTGGAGGAAGAGGCCGGCAGTGCCCGTGGGAAAGGCCACGTCACTGGTGCCTGCCATTGGATAATGCCCTGAGCCAGGGAGCACCTGGTGCTGCCTGAGTGGGTGGGAAACGGGATTTTGTAACTCCCGTGAGACAGGAATTGTTGCAATTGTCCTGACTCCAGCGCTTCTGTCCTCTCTGCAGCACCTGGCTGAGCTGGGAAGGGAGGAGGATGCAGGCACGGAGCAGAGCTGCACTGATGCTCCCAGCCTGGACTGCTGCACCCAGCAAGGGAAAAACATCCTCCCTTTGCTGGGAGGTCTGGAGCTGTCCCATGTCTGGCACGTGGCTCCCCACTGCAGCAGCCTCCAGGAGCCTGGAGAAATGAGGGCAGCTGCAGTTCCACCCGTGTCAGCTGTTGGGAGCCAAGGGGCTGCTGCGCATGCACATCTGGCCTCACTCTGTGCCTAAGTTGCTCCGTGAGCACAGTGTGGTGGGGAGGCTGCACCCATGGGAGTCAGCAGATGTGCAAAACCGTCCACTAAATCTCCAGCTCCCAGCCCGACTTCAGACTCTGTGCCGTCCAAAGGTGTCTCTCTGAGCACTGCTCCAGGCCTCTCACTGCTATCGAGGACTTTGGCCCTGGTCCCACTCGTCCCCAAGGCCATGCTGGTCGGGCCAGGCAGGAAAGCAAGAGCACTGCCCTTTGCAAGAGGCTCATGAGCCACAGCCCGGTCCCTAAGAGGCCGGTGGGGCCACAAAACCCAGCACAAACTGCAGACATGACAGCAGATTCTACCATCTGCCATTCATGTCCCGTCTTTTGTGTTTAATTTACATCAACTGAATCACCCTAAGGGCTGGCAGGAGTCCTTGCCATCGGTGTCACTTGGTCTTTGAGCAGATGTGCAGCGTGCAGCAAATATTTGTGTTTAAGGTGTAAAGTTTCACTGAGGTGCAGGCCAAGAAACAGTCTTCCAGAAGACGAACAGTTTCACTTAAGCAAAGAGCAACTGTCCAAACTGCCAGATTTTGTAGTCCTTGATTCACTGACAGAGAGGATGGAATGGGCTCCAGCACAGGGATGTGGCAGCAGTCAACTCTGGACTTTCACAAAGCTGTTTTGCTGCCTAAGGGCTATTTTTTCTATCTTGCCCTTTGCTCTTTGTTAGAAATTATTCTGATAGCTTAAGACCTGCAGTGTGATAATAAAAGTCTTTTCACGCCAGGGGAATCCAGGGGACAGCAACTTTCTAGTATGGTTATGATGAGATGAGAACCCAGACTGCAAAGCAAGAAAATTTGCAAGAGCAAATGATGTCCCAGAGTAAACAGAAAGTGCTGTCAAGTTAAGAGCATGACAGATTTGGGGGATTTTAAGCTCAGACAAGGCAGCTTTGCTGCATCTCCTGTACAGAAAAGGTGGAATCAGTCAGTTAAACATATATTGCACATCTGAATCTCTTCATCCTTCTCACCTCCCACTCATTTCAGTGTTTTCCCAGGGATTAGTCGATTAGTCCTGCACTGTAAGGAGAGTGACAACCCACTGACACCAGATTGGGCAGACCAGGCTTGCAATCCACCTTCCTCAGTCTCCGTAAGGAAGGGCTACACTCTGGGCACTTGGTTCCAGGCTCTGAACATGAGCTCCTTTGGTCTTTTGATTTTGTTTCACAAGTGATTAATTTAATTAGTGCAACTAAGAAAGCATCTAACTGCGCTCTATAAATAGACCTGTGGGCTTTCACACAGCTCCTGTCTATGCCAAGAAATGAGTCTAATAATAACTGCTTAACGCTGAAGTTCGGGGGACGAGGGAGACTCTGCAGAGAAAACAGCATCACAACCTCAAACCAGGGATGGACATCAGCTGTGACAGCAGCACCAGAAGGTCTTAACAGGATTCTGAGGGGTTCCTGCTGGAAGTAGCTTCTTAGTAGCCACAAACATAGCTTTTAGGGACACACAGCTCAGCAAAACCCAGCTTACAGAAGGGCCAAGGAGCCTTTTAGCCATCAGCAAGCAGAGCCTTTGGCTAAGGATGCCTGGAAGAGGGCGCCTCATTCCCACATGTCAGCCTAGTTTTGGGCATCCCCAAAGCCCTGCGCCCAGAGCGAGGTCGCGAGTCAATCACCTCCCATC
>JAVCKT010097168.1:0-12013 GCA_032273925.1 Rhynchotus rufescens | reverse complement strand
ATCCGCCCTCTCTCCACGTCCCACGTCACGAACAGTGCTTAGTGCTTAGGCTGAGCCTTTGGGGACACGCAGGTAGAGGCTAGCGAGGAGTCATCGACTCGGTTAACCTTTAGTTACTACCAGCCTGGGAATGCATCTGGTTATAAAATTGGAGTATTTCCAGTGTTTGAAGGATGCCCAACTAAGTGAACAGTTCACTGTATCTCTTACTGAAGGGCTTCAGCAATGAATGAGAGATTCACAACAAAGCGGAATTCTTCAAGCAAAGCAAACCTTATAATAGAAATGAAATAGGAAATTTAATCTAAGTATATTATATATTATTTTTTGTGCCATTTACAAGAAAGATCTCAAAAATGCAGGAATAATAGTCTGGCTTGTTCTGTCTTGGGCTGTGGTTGAAGCATAAAGTTAAACCTCATGGTTGTAACCCACAAGGCAGGGGGAAAGATCAGGTCAGTTCATCCAGGTAAGTCTCATTACTTCAGTTATTGCTGGAGCCTTCAAGAGTCCTTCAAAACATCTGCACTTAAACAAGATATCTAAAATAGGTTAAATGAATTAGCAGGTCTTGGTGTGTCCTTTTTTGCTCCCCAATTTGAAAAAAAAAAAAAAACCCACAGCTGAATGCCAAGTGCAAATGCAGATATTTATACTTTTGTCATTGAAAGTTAGGTGGAAGAAATCCTACTCTAGCAATCTGAACGTGGGCACCCAGGAAGAAGCAGACCAAAATAATGTACACTGCTGGAAACACTCTGTATTTCTGTGCTCTAAAATGAGGTCAGTAAAAAGTTGTGTCAAATAGGTGGAGGGAATAATTTTATCATTCCCCCTCCTCAGGTGATTGGGATGAGACTTGTGAACAACTAGCACAATCCTCCAGAGCGCTGGAGTTGACTGTAACAGGAAATTTATCTACTTACAGGTTTAAATACTTGGAGATGAATAGAGCAGAGCACAAATTCTCTGTCAAGTCTTTTGAAACATATAACTAAAGGGGAAACGCATCTAGATTTGACTCCAGGACAGCTGAAATGTGAAAGTGGAAAGAAACTGCTGTGACCACAAAGTGGCTAAGTTCATTCTTCTTTGGAAGAGAAGGAGGAAGAAGAAAAAAAAAACAAGAGGTTTCAAAAACACAACTTTTAATGAACTCAGAGATTTGGTCCCTCTGAGGGACCAGAACTAAAGAAAAAATTAAAAAAAAGAGTTAAGGAGGGTTAGCAGTTTCTCAGATGAAAAGTGCTAATAATGCAAGCTCAAGGGATCCAAGTGCAGAGGAAGAACAAAAGACCAAGATGACTAAATTTTAAGTGAGTTATTAAAGGAACCATGTAGAATATGGGCAAAAGGTGAGATCAGCAAAAAAATAAAAATAAAAGGAACAATATACAAATACAGAGAGAATAGAAAATTCAGCTTTCAAAATGTGATGCCAATGGCAAGTGATAACAAGAGTGATGTGAAATCACTATAAATGCAATGCTGATCAGAAAGGCAAAGTAAAATATTGCTCTGCTGCACAAAAAAAAAGAGCAAGAGTTCTCAACAGGCTCCAGGAGGTGGAAATGTTTCGTGTCTTTTCCGCATTGCTCTACTAAAGAGTCAAATCTGAATAGGTGCATGGTACAATGAGTACTTATATTGAGGGGAAAATAAAAGAACTAATTGGAATACTTAAGTATATGAGATGTTTTCAAATCTTTTAAGACAGCTCAGCTTTACTTCAGGATGTTTGAAGAAGTTAGTAAGCAATAGAGAACCCTTTGGGAACTTACATTAGAGGCTGCAAGTCTGGACGATTTATAATGGCAAACATTTTGCTGGTCTTTGAAGGGAGGATAATGATGGGAAGGAATTAAAATAACAAATTATAGCCCCTGAGGCTAATTAGGTTAACCTTAATTCACTTAATATGTGAATGGATAATCATATGAAATATTTGCAAGCATCAATATGGAAAGAAGGAGAAAAGCAATGACGAGTCTGAAATTGCCAAAAGTCACCCTGGCCAAATGCGTCCGCTCTGTTCTGTGGCAAGGTGGAGAGCCCTGTAGATGTGAGAGAAGCTATTGGTGTCTTCACTTTAGCATGACTTTTTACGTTGTCTTACCTTTTATGAGCAAGCTCAAGAAATGTGGTCTTGAAAGTAACTGCGGAGCCTGTTGGAGATTGTACTCCTTGAATAGTTACCATGGGTCGTTGTCAGACTAGCAGGATGTAGAAAATGGGGCTGAACAGGAGCCTGTCTGTGGTTTTGTGTGTTTTCTTTTGTTTTTAAGAAGAAAAGAGACAATTGCAATGTTCCACTGAGATGTATAAAGGAGATTGTAGCCCAGGTGTAGTATTTATGCCACATTCAGTACAGAGAGTCATTATTGGCAATACAGTGTTCAGGTTTGGACTGCTGCATTTCTAGAAATAGGGAATGTAAGGAAGTAAATGTGTGATCAGACATCTGGAAAACATAAATTATGCAACAACTGGAAGAAACCAAGAAACCTGCATAGTTGGTAGAAGAAAGTGGTGAAGAAGGACATAATATATGAAAATCTAATACAAGAAGATGTTGTTATTCTCTGAGTGCATGGCAGATCGGAGGGAGGTTAATGGGCTGCAGCTGTAACAAGGAAGATTCAGGCTATACAGTAGGAAAAGTTTCCTAACACTGAGTGAAGGGAAGAAGTTGTTTAATAACCTCCCTCCGGAAGCCTTGGAGACTCCACCATGACAGGCTTTTAAAATCAGGTTAACCAGAATCTCTCTAGAATGACTTTGGAGTCTTGAATTCCCCAGTCACCCACCTGGGGAATAGGTGAGATGATCTTTCATGCCTCTTACAGAGATATTTTTCTCTGGCTGTATGGTAATACCTCCTGTTATCCCCCCAAAACGAAGGCTAGGGTGTTCACCACAGCACATACAGAAATTCTGTTCTGCAGAAATTTTCACTTGTATTTTTAGAATGAAGCTAAGGCATTTTGTCACAAGTTTCCAGGAAACTCACAGGCTTTTTGGTTATTTTTATATAATTTTGTTTTAAACTTAAGCTACATTAAACTTTTTAGTGTAGTTTAAATCAAAGCTACATTTTAATATTAGAATGAAGCAGGCATGTGCAATTATGTTATCCTGCTAAGTGTACATCTCAAGTTCGCTTTAAAACAGCATAAAAATAGAATTGATCATGCATTGAGAAGCCTTTAATTAGAGTGGTGAAATCAGATAATACAATGTCTTTACTACTGCTAGAATGAAAATACCTGGAGTGAAAAAGATTAATCAAAAACACAAAATAATCAGATACTTACTTTGAATAACTTGTTCCTGTAACTACTAAGTACTTTGCTGGAAATTTCTATTTTGGCAGCTGTTACTTATTGTACCCTCTTCTCCTCATGTTACATAGACAAGTAGGACGTAGAGATGAAGAGTGGGAGGAAAGTTCTGTTATTTGAGAGATGAAGAATTGACATTCTGAAATTCTGTTTAATCTGAGCAGTGATTGTGCTCTGTTGTGCCCTTCGGGGACTTCATCTCGTTCAGAAGAGGGAACTTGAAGGAAAAACCCATAGTTCCCTTCTGGTACGTTGTCCTGGAGGCTTTTCCTGCAGAAAGCCAGGCATGGTGGAAATGGGTAGAGGTCTGGGAGTGCCCAGGAATTGTCTACTGGTGGCGATGGGACAGGACATGGCCATGGTCACTCTTGAGACAGATACCCACAGGCAATAAATCTCAAATATTTGAAATTAAGGGAAGGCCAAAAGGATTTGGATGGCCACATCACTTATTCAGAAGTGATTTAACACCATGGCACTTTCTGGAAGTCAGGGTGGCTAACTCCCAAGCCCAAGCCCTTTTGCAGAGCCGCTGCTGAAGATGGGACGTGTGTTTCCTTCCCAGTGGCGTACAGCAGTGAGCTTGGTAGGAAGTCTGTCTGTCCAAGGAGAGTGTTGGAATTCACTAAGGGAGAAAACACCCCCAAATATTCCTTTTTTAGCCTGAGATCCCTATAGCCTGTTGGTAGAGATGGGCTGTTTCATTTGAGTAATAAAGATGTAAACTAAAAAAAGATTTTCTCTGATAAGCTTCTGTACATGTCCATTTTCCAGGAGTTACTCAGAACTTCACAGAAAGAGCTGTGAAGCCTTCCTGCAAAAAAAAAGGTTGGTTATTATATACATCTGCACCCTTGATAACATATGCAGTGCACATACAGGCTGCACACACACCTGAGTGTGGCAGGTACCGCACAGGCAGGAGAGCAAATTCCTCCTTGTTGAGCACACGTGGGGGGTTACGTACAGTCAAGCTCAAAAACTCTCTTCTGAACAGGTCTTTTAAAGCCAGTTAATGCAGAGCCCTCATGCTCCATGAATTGCTTTGAAAATAGGAAATACTGTCATTCAGTCAGAAGCAAGGTCTGGGTTTTTTTTTTGAGGTTCTTTCTGTAAAAATATAAATGGGATAGTGCTGTTAGGGCAGAACTTTCTATGTAAATGCAACTTTTATATTGCAAACGCAGTTACATTTTCTTGATGCTTTACACTTTTTTGTTCCTTTTGCATTCCTCCTACATCACCCGCCTTTTTCATTCTCTGCATACTGTACAGCGGTTCTGTGGTGCTGTTTGTTCTCAGAAAAATGCTCTGTAATGGCCAATTTCTCCTTTTCTAAAAGTAGGAGTTACTTTTGTTACACAGGATACCCTTTCTTCTTCCATCAGTTATGTATAATGCCCAAAGAGCTCCATTAACTGGCTCAGGCTGCTGGATTCCTAAGTTATAGACTAAGCAGGTATGAGGCTCTTTTGTAGTTCAAGGGGAAATTATTTTAGACCACCCAGTGTCCAACAGCAAGCCGTACTGGCAGTTCCTTCCTCTGAAACATTATTTCACCCCAGATTTAAGCAGAGTTGTGCTGCAAGAGGCATTGCCTTCACAGGAGCTGCAGACCAAGCTCCCATAGCATCAAGACTTATGTCCAGAGGGAGAGTGTAAGATTTTAGCCTTTCCCTTCCTTTTAGCCTTTCCTGTTGCATTCCAGCCTTGTCCGTGACACTGCTGCTATAGTGCAGTGCAGGTGACGAGACACTGGTATAAAGTCTAAAAAATAATTTGGAAAGAAATGTGTTTCGGAAGTAATTAGTGTTACCAATATTGCAAAGAAATACAACATTACTGCTAAGGGTCAAGTTTTGATCCCATTAAAGATACTTTCAAGCATGCCTAGATTTGTTTCTTTTAACTTATTGTTATGCCAAAAAAGCAGAATAGGCAGTAGTATGTAATGGGTTTGTCATAACTAGATATTAAATATTTTACCATTTATGCAGTGAGAGCTGGGTTGTTGTTTTGCAAGCTGTCCTTTAAAAACGGGAAATGCTCCTGTTCTTGGTGCTTTTCTTCTGTTCCAGTCTCTTCAAAATAATTATCTGCCCTTCAGAGACCTGCAGGAAAAGGGGAGACAGTGGCTGGTATTTGCTTTGGTCTGAGACACCGAGGCTGATATTCAAGCACACCCTGCAGCTGGATGAGGGCATGGCAGGGGGGTGTGTTAAATGTCATTGATATTTGCATCCTTTTTGGGCATCCTTTCTCAGGAAGTCTCTTGTGCAATCATAGATGAAAGTTAGAAGTGCCCCGATCCAAAGGGACCCCCAGGGTTCAGCCTCCCCCATGGGGAGAAACCTGCTTGGAAGCAGAGCATCCCTCTGACCACCTGCATCCTTTGCTCCCCTCTAGAACAAATCAAGTGCTGGCCAGAATAAATAACCGAAAAAAGTACTTCTTCATCTATGTTTTCTCTTGAGCAATGCATTGTATCAGCAGCACATCATATTTTCCATGACAGAAGATGTTGCATAAGAAGGAAGTCATAGGGAGTCGCCCAAGTCTAGCATGACAACGAGCAGATCAGAAGCATGCAGAAACACTGGCCCTGCTTCTGCTGGAGCTGTAAGATGCAACTGGCTGCGAGCCAGCTCCCCTCGGGTTAAGGGTGAAGCACCGGCCAGCACTTGCAGTCCTCACAGATCCTTGGCATCATGAGTAAGAATGAAAAGAAAGGTGGGAAATTCATTGAAAAGTGAGTTTGAGGTGTCACCCAAGAAGCAGCACCTGATCTGCATGGTGAAAAATCAAAGCAAGGAGCTTGGGTTGGAGCAAGAGCTGCTTTGAAGCCGGGAGGTCTGTGATTCCTGCCGCAGCCACCGTGTCCGGCCGTCCCCCTGGGAGAGAGCGGCTAACGGAGCTGCGGGCCCAGGCAGCGGAGCAAGAAAGGAAGAAACGTGAAGGGATGTGAATTTACAGGGAAACTAGGAAGTCACTCACAGCAGGGGGGACTCATTTGGGATGAAACATTAAAACCACATCAGTTATTTGCCTTTCGACTAAAATAGCGTTGTGTTTCCCAGCGCAGTGCCCTTTTCCTCCCCAGCAGTTTGGCTGTTGGCCTCAGTCTGCAGGCCCCAGAATCACAGAGGATGATGAGGCCGTGGGGAGGCAGGTGCTCCCAGCAAGGCCGCACATGGAAACCTGCCCCAGCTCCAGCTCAGTGTCAGCTCCTGAGCAGCCCTGACAAGCCTCCCTGTCCACCTGAGCTCTGCTAAATCCGGACATTTGGTCATAAACTGCCCCTTAGTGCTGGTTTAGGCAGGTCGTTGGCATCCGTGAGTCTGCAGTTACAGTTCTAAAACAAAAAGCATTTCTTAGCAGACCTGTTTGCAAAGCAGATATTCTGCTTTGTTAGAAAGGAGATGGTTAGTAAAGAGCGGTAAGTCCTGTACCAGTTGATCTCAGGAACTGTCCCAGGACACAGCTTTAATGCTCAGCTGCGTTTCCAGAGGCCAGTGTGCAATAAAAGAGAACCAACCCAGTTGAAAGGGGTTAAGGGAACCAGGTCAACTGGAACTGGTTCAGCCTCGGGATTTCCATTATTCCAAAACTTTGTGCAACTCACCTGCACTTTTTTTTTTCTGGAGAAGTATAACTTTTTGTTTGTTTGTTTTTTCCTTCTTTTTTTCTTCTTTTTGTCTCGGAAAACAGCACAGAGCAGCTGTCAGAGAATGCAGTGTCAGAGATTCTGCGCTCTGCCCAGGCCACCAGAGACTCCACTTGCTGGAGCTAAACAGGACACTGTTTGCTGGGAAGTTTGTGGCACAGGGACGAGCGGAGCCCTGTCCCGGAGCAAGGGCAGTGCCAGTGGGACATGAAGCTCTGTGGATGCCCGGACAGCCACGGAGGTGGAAACCAGGGCTCTCCAGCAGACCTCGAGGGAGGCAGAGCAGCAGATGGCTTCACAATTGTCACAATTCCGTCTGTGTTTGGGGAAAAAAGTATGCCAAAACCAAATGTTCCTATGAAGCGCTTGGTTTGGATGTCCTGGCATTTCCCTGTGAAAAAAAAAAAAAAAGTGTTTTGTTAGAAAATTCCTCATTAATTCTACTTCATAGAAAGAATTAGGATGTAAGTCATTTTCTTTGTTTGTTCCCGTATTGTTTTTTTTTTTCTTAAGATATTCTATTTTTAAAATAAGAAATGAATCTGGAAACAGGATTTTTGTTTTTTTTTTTTTTTCCTGACAAGTAACTATTATAGGACTTGGGAAAGGTCAGTTTGCTCTGCCCCCTGAAGTTAAGCTGTGGTGGCTGATAGGATTTTCCTTGAATCCAGAGAAAACAAACACACTTCTTTGTTCCACAGAGGGTGTCAGAAACCTCTGTCCTAGCCACAAGGCCAAATCCACGTTCTTCATGACAGAAAGCCCTGAGGTGCTGAATTCTGTGAACATACGAAAGAAAATGGGGCCTTTCCCACTGTTTCTAAGCCTTGTGCCCTTGTGGTGCTTGGGCTCAGTGAACAGGTAACTAAAGCCAGGATTTAGATTCAGTTTAATCAGCTTGGGAGGGGTTACCATTTGGTAGAGATTTACCAGCTGTCCAAGTTTTGAGTAATTTTATATATAAATAAATAAATATGTATTAATCAATTAATTAAAATATATATTTTTTTCCCAAGATTATTTATCTGAACCTGGTAGATGCATGAATGCAGACAGAGGTACGTACTTTATACATTGCCATGGTAATGAGTATGTTTAGGAGCCTGGTTTGATTTCTCATATTCTTTTTTACTCTACGGTGTCATGCTAGTAATGTATGTTTGTAAATGAGAAAAGTGGCTTCATGCATGTTCAGTTGTCCCTCCTGACTTTGTTTTGTTTTGTTTTGTTGCTGACTGTGAAAACCCCAGTATGCTGTGACTCGGGTGTGCAGGTTGCTCCGTTCCGTGGCCCTGCCTGGGCTCTGGCAGAGCAAAGCAGCAGCACTGAAGTGTTTTGTAGGCTGCCCTGGGAAGGAGCCCACCCCGGGAGATGCGAGTTAGGCAAATATTTCAGCTAATCCCACTGAACTGTCACTTTAATGAAGTGTTAAAATGGAGTAACTTTACTGATTGACCCACCATGCTGCAAAGAGTTTATGATTACAGCATTGTTAATAGGCAAGACAAGAAAATTGAGTAGATATGACAGCCTTTGATATCCTTTTTATTGGATGTAGATTAATTGACTATCATTGTTTCACTAATTAGGAGATGATGAAAGGATGATAGGTAGAAGCAAAAGCACCAATGATACCAAATACAACTTTTATATATAGAACATCAGCTGTTTCAAAAGAAGGGGCAGAGATTTTTGAACTGTGCCATCTTCAAATGGGACCATTCATTTACCACCGATGTCCTTGCCCTTTCATAGCAGGTCCAAAGAAGTAACTGCAAGATCACACAAAACTAAGCAAGCTAAGGAAGGGAGTACTCAGCAGAGCAGGTGGAAAGCTGAACATTGAAAAATTAATGCTATAGGATGACTCATGTACTATCATGTGCTGGTTTGGTTGATGAGCTGTGGCTGATACCTGATGACCAGAGTCCAGCAGACGCTGCTACAAATAGTTTAATTCATACTTTTTTCCACTTTATGTAAAACTACTTTTATCAACCATGTGTTTTCCACACGTGTGCACTGTTCTCCTCTCCCACTCGCTCTCCACAGACTTTGGCTGCTTTGTCAACTGTTTCTTGCCCAATATTGCCAGAACTCTACAATCGTAGAGTTCTGAATTACACCTCTCTGAAGCTTCCCTGCCACTTCCTTAGCAAGGGGAATGTCTCCTTGGTAGCTCTCCTTGTGCAGGCACCTTCTCACTCTGTTATATCTGTGCTGCATGGTGGCCCAGTTTGCCTAAGAGGGCAAAGTTTGGGCTCTGTCACAGCCTTGTCTTCAGGTGGATGGTTTGGGTACCATTCCGGGGAAGGGAAGCAATGTTGGAAGCCTGGCTGCAGCTGAGCATGATTTAGCGTTGACGTTTCTCACTTCCAGGTGAGTCCTTCCAGTGCAGCCTGTTGCGTCCCATATTAATAGGTGCCACCACAAATGAGGCTGAACACTGCTCACAGCTGCCAGTGCCTGGTAAGCTCAGAAAATATTAGTCAAAAGACTTGGAGCTTAGACATCTCTCTACATGACTTTGATACATGATAAAATTTAGATTGTCAGGTCAAGAGCCTGTTGAGTATGCGTCACCACTTGTGTGGGTGCTTAGGGAACTTCGTGCAGGAACAACTTGACTTTAGGAATTCCAAAAATCAGTTAGCTGCAAAGTGGAAAGAGTCTGGATTGTGCTTTTGACTCTTTTGTGGCAAAAATGTAGCTACCATCGGTGGTACTGTAGGCAGGTCTTGGAGGCAGTCCAAATATTTACAGATGTTCAACCCTACACATCCTCAGGAATCTCCCAGAGCTAACGGAAACTACTCACGGGTTTATTCTGTGCAAGTAAGATGTTTCTTATAAATTAACTTTAAATTTACCTTCTGCAATTGCACAAAAAATATCTAAACAATGTGATTGAATTTTTTTTCTTGCCCTTTTTTAGTTTAATTCCTTCGCAGGATAGCATTGTATAACTAGTTTCCTTTGTACCGGCAGTTCATACAGTAAGACTGAAAAAGAACAAGTGAAGGCTTCTGTAAAATGACAAAAATAGTCAGAAGGAGAATATGGCCTCTAGTTTTAAAATTGGTTAGATTTCAAGATTTTAGTGGCCATTTATATTTTAAAAATCGTAAAGATATTTTGACAAAAATATATAGCCCTGAAATTCTCGTGCATGAAGAGGAAGAATAAATCCACTGTGGTTTTGTAAGTACTTACCATTGAGTAAATCCTCCTGCTGTTGATCTGAGCCCTGCAAAATCTGCCAAAACCTCTCAAAACAGCACCATGGGAACCTCGGGAATCTTCAAAGGGCTCCATGATTGCTCTCTAAATATGCACAAATTAGTACTGAAAAAACAACACCCCTGCCACATTTTAGAGATCATCTCCATTAAATATTTCTGGATTGTAACGGATACCAGCTTAGTTTCACTAAATTAAAAGCACTTTGTTGGGAAAACAATTATTGTCCCCTTTGACAGAACATAACGAACCGTGGCAATAACGGTTTCATGGTCATTAGTCCACCGCACACTGCAGTGTGGATACCCAAACGCGAGGATTTCTGCTTGGGAATCGCAGGTCTCGGCGCAGGGGGATGCAGAGCCCGGGATCCTGCAGTGGCAGCCCGGAGCCGGCGCCGGAGCCGCGGCACGTGGGAACCGCGCAAGGCCGCGAGCCCAAAGCTGTGAGGTGGCTCCCGGCTTCAGTAAAAATCACTTCTTTTTAGGGCATTGGCATTTAGAAACCTTCGGCTTATAAAAATGCTGCCTTTCGGAGAGGGGCTGTTCCGATTATTCAGGTGCCCCTACTGGAATAAATCTGCTGTATGCTACAAAACTTATTCCGTTCATATATACATCTGCACACGTGCACGTTTGCATTAAGGGGGAGAAGCAAGCCAAAACCACAGTTTCCCTCAAATTTTTCATTTTTTAATTTGCAATTTTCATGTTTTCAGACTGATAGAAACCACATAAAAACTAGCTCACTTCTGCATTTCAAAGGCAACCAGAAGACATCCATTTACACCTTTACTGAACCCTCCAGTTTCCATTAGATTCTACAGGAGACTAATGTTGACTGTTTTGACGGAAGAAATAAGACCTCACCGCCTTTTTCTGTCCAAAGACTGTGAAGTCTTTTATTTACATTATTATTTTTATTTTAACTTGGGTTCCTTTGGTCTGTGTTCCTGCTCCATGAACAAACCAACTCTTCAGTAGCCCCAGCTGTCCTGTCCATGGGGATACAGCTCCCCATGTATCTCGCAGCTCCCTTCCCTTGGCAAAAGCAGCACGTGCTGCGTCTCAGCGCCAGCTGCATTGCTAAATAGCTGGACCCTATGCATAGGGTGACTGCTGTCACTGAAAATGTAAAGCAGCTCTTTCCAGGCTGCCTTTATTTCAGCACAGCGTGGGTTGCAGTCTCTGGTACCCAACCTCTCGTTGTCAGAGGAGCTATAGGAGCATAATTATCTTCTAGCTCTGCTTCAGATTTGGCTGAGGTTGACCAGCAGCTCCACAGATTATTGGAGCCGGGTGGGACTGACACATCGGAGATGGGGCAGGTGGGTGCACAGCACTGTTTGGTTGTGAAACCCAACTGAAAATATGCGCTTGCTTATGTTTTCAGTTGCTATCACTGCTGGCCTTCCCCACCTCAAACATTTCTTTGGATTTATGGAGGCTTTGAGTTGCACAACACATCCGGGGGTGTAATCATTTTGCTATTAATTCATGGCTCGGCGGGGTAAGAATGCCTTTGCATTGGCGTAGTCTCCGTCTGCGTGCTTAGGTGCTGCAGAACTACATGTCTTTTCACAGCAGATCTAAGCATGGGAGCCAGGAGTACTAGGTCTTCACAAAACAGCATAATCTTGGCCTAACAAATATTTTGCTTTGTAAATCACCTCTTAATAAGCTAGAATGCAAAAAAAAAAAAAAAAAAAAAAAAAGTAAAAAGGATGGGGGAGTTTATACACAAAAAAATTAAAATTTGAAATGATTTT
>JAVCKT010097166.1:0-12013 GCA_032273925.1 Rhynchotus rufescens | reverse complement strand
GCTATTACTGCACTTCTGTCTCTCTCACATAGTGCTGCTGTTGGCCGTTTTGGTCCCACCAGCTGAGAGAGACAGTAGTGCTAGAAGAAACGCAGCGAGATGGCAGGAAACACAATGAGTAATGTTAAGCAGGAGCAGCTAGGACTCTTCATTGTGAAAATAAAAAAAAAAGAAAAAAACAAAAACCAACAACCAAAAAAAAAACACCCCACACCTTAAGGAGTGGGTCATATGGAGGATTTAGTGAAATGCTAGGTAGTGTAGAGATATTACACATAGCATATTTTAGGTAGCTTCTAAAAACAGAACTATGAAGCACCCAATGGAATGAATGAACAAGCAGCAGTTTAAAAAACTAATAAAATTATCAGGTTTAACTAGAGGAACTCTTTGCCTGATCGTGCAGATCGAAAGGTTCAAAAAGGCACTAGGACAATTCCTGGAGCACTAATCCATTGCTGTCTGATAAATTTGAATGTCCAGGCACAATTTCCTATTCAGAATGTCCACCACAGATTGCAGCAAATGCTATCAGACAGACACACTGTTTGCACCATTCTTGCACTTTTTGTCTGAATATCACTCTTGGGTATTGTCAGAGCTGCACAGCCCTGTAGTCTGTGAGTAGCTATATTCAGCTTAAGAAGACACGTTTATGTTTATGTAAATGGCCATGAACTAAGGCTGGCTGTAAAACAAGAACAGCTTTATGCAAGAGGCAGTATTTTCTGCTATAAATACCCTTTGTGAATGTCATGCCCAGCATCGTTAGGCGCTCACAGTTTGTCCTGCTTGGTTTTGCACTGCTGTTGTGAGCCCGAGTCCATCTCACAGCTCCCAGGCCAGATGGTGTGAGAAGAAGTTGTGTTTCTTTCCAGCTTTAAGGAGGGATTGCTGGAATAGGGCTAGCGAATGGTGGGAAGATGTGCACAGGGAGAAGAAGCTGAGATACTGCAGAGCAGCAGGTGACAGAGCTTTTGTGGATCCAGAAAGAAATGAAAGGCTGTGTGTGCTTTTATTATCCAGGAACTTGGGGTTTTCTGTGATAACAGAAGATGATCAAAAGGGAGTTTGAGCAGAAATCATCCAGGCTGTAGAATATTGATAATGTGAAGGTCACAATCTGTTTTGGTTTAGATAATTTCAGCACAGCACAGCTGGAGGGTTCTGCCAAGAGGCCACGAAAAATCCAGCTGACAAGATTTTCTAGTTGTGAGGACAGAAATTCCGCTCTCTCTCACAGCAAACAGCTTTAGGTGGGCATGGAAGTTGCAGAATGGGACTAGGAGACATCACAGATACCACAGACCAATTCAGGCTGAGCTCAGAGCAGGCTATGCAGTTTGTCCCAGTAACTGGGTTGCTCAGAGCACCAGCCTCCTGTTCTTGGCTGGGAGCAGAGCCCCCGCCACCACCTGGGCACCAGCTTTGGGTTCTTCACGTTGCACTGGTGTGACTGGACACCAGCAGCCCCTTCCTTCCTGATACACCCCTGCACTTCGCACTCCTGGGCTGGCATGAAACATCCTAAGGGGGAAGTAGGGGCACCTGCATGCACCTTAATAAAGATGAGTGAAGGCAGGTAAAGCAGTAAGGCAGGGCGTGCAATGTGTATTTGAATGAGGAAAGGCAGGCAGCCTGTGGTCTCCTTCCTTCAGCAGAGCTGATGAGGTGGGAGATTTTACAGGATGTACCAGTCTCTGTTGCATTTCTAGTTAACTGTACAGCGAGGTGCTCCTGTTGGATTGTGTCTATTTATCATTTCATGGTCACCCACCAAGTGCAGCTCCTCTCAAAGCTGCCAGGGCTCTACACCCCACTGCTGTAAAATGCTTGAGAAAGAACCACACAGGAGGAGGGAAGAAATCGCTTAATGCAGAAAGGAGGAGGACTCTTCAATGGGCAGTGACCCAAAAGCAAGAACAGGAGCAAGTTTTCTGTTGTAGGAAAAAAAAAAAAAACGTTTCCAAGCATGAGATCAGTTAAGCAATTGCATCATTTGTCCAGATTTGTTGTTTTGATGCCACATCGTAAGAGATGCTGAGCAGCAAAGTCAGTAAGGCTTCATTTAGATTGAGGTCCAAATTTCAAAAGCATCTAAGTGAAGGGTTTTTTTTCTAAACTGTACTAAGCATTTCTGCATCTTAAAATACACACTTCTTTTTTCATTTTTTGAAGGACTTTAGATGAGTCATGTTGAAGGCAACTGGGATTTAACTGCTCCATAAACTGTATTTTTTAAAAAAACACCAATTTTGAAAGGCAGTCCTGCCCTAAAGCGTCTTGCATCAGTGCGGGAGGTGGACTAGATGGACTGCAGAGATGAACTCTTTCATCTCTTAGACTTTGATTTCTCAAGAGCCATTCTCTTGAGAATTATTCTGAGATTATTCTCTGGTAAACTGGTCAAAGAGCAGCCCTTCGCTTCTGTTGCTGAAAGGGCATCAAAGCCTGAAGTCAATGGAAGTTAAGGGTCCCAGGAAGCCTTCGTGTCTTCAGAGCCTGTTATGTGACCCTATTGCTACTGTACTCAGTAATGTTAATGTCATCAAAATGACATAAATTGAAACATGATGGAGCTCTATTGTTTTAGAAAGAAATTGTTTGAAAAATTGGAGATGTTCCTCATCAAGCAGCTCAGGCACTTGACTGACCAGTGCTCTGTGGTCAGTCAAAAAGCTCTGTTAGTTTTTAACTTTCCTTGCATTTGGGGTGGTTTCAGGAAGATTCTCTTCAGTTCGACTATGAGACCGTGATGCTGAGGTGCACTGAGACCTTCGATGATGAAGATTTGTAGACAGTGTCTGTTTGCTGCTGTTTTGCTGAGCATTGCTGGGTACACCAGGTATGCGAAGAGACTGCACCTCTTTCAGTGGAGTGTCCCTCCAAGGGGAGTGTGGAGATACTGTTGAGGTGATTTGTTGCTGTTGGCTTCCCATTCCTGCTTGATGTATCAGTTAAGTAATTTATATCTTCAAAAGTTCTAAGTTTAAATTATTTATAAAATGATAACAAAGACTTTTTGTCTAATGCTTTTTAATACTTAACCTTGTTTCACGGTTAAACCAAGGCATGTGGAGAGGGGTGACCTTACTTAACATAAGCAGTGACAGAGCTGAAAATTGGCCACATAAGTGACATCCTGCATGCTCCCTTAACATGGGACCTCGAATTGTGACCTGTGAAAATAATGAAGTTTGAGCACCCTGTTAATACTTCCTTTCTTGGAAAGCTTTTCAGCTCTGCCAGGCAGTGCAGGAGGGATTTCTTCCTTTCCTCAGGCACAGAGAGGGAAACAAGTTTCCTCCGTCTTCTGGAGCATGGCCACCTGCTCACAAGTTGTCAGTAGAAGTGGAGGCACAATAATAAACTTCGGAGTATTTGATTCTGCCAAGTGTGTAAACCTGAGCAAGGGCAGGGCAACATCCTGGTTTTTGATGAGTGGAGCTGCTCAGATGATGCCTAGGAATTAAAAACCCTGTGGAGATAAATAAGCTTGTTCACATCTCTGGGCTTTCTTTAGAGGTACTCTGCAAATGCAGACAATGGTTATGCTGACAACCTCACACACATGGGGACTGGCATCAAAGTGCAAGGGCCAGATATGTCCTATGAAGAAGCATCTGCCCCTGGAGCTGAGGCTCTGGTACCCTTCAGGGTGGAGGTGGGACCTACTTTGCAGATCCTGTTGGGGCTTAAGAGCCCTCATGAGTTTTGCAGCCTCCTTTTTCCCTGGCCTCCTGGTGCACTTCATATGTACAGGCTGCCACTGCTTTGAGGCTTGAGGATGTTAGGAGCAAGGCTGGCTCCCCTGCCTCCTCTTCCTCACATTCCCAATGTATTGAGCACATTCATTCCTTGGACAGCCTGGGTCTAAGGGGTCAGAATTTCATCATTCTGTTTGAATGTTGCAGACTTTCCCAGTCAATCCAAGGCCAAACTGTTCTCTAGCTCTTCAGCTGTGCGTAGATAGAGGCACAGGGCCGGTTGCGGCCTTGCCCAGCTGCACAGGGTCTGCTCTGCTGCTGCAGGGAGATGCCCCTGGTCCGGGCAAGCACAGCACCCATCAATCCTGCTGTGCAGCCCATGTCTCCCTGTTGGAAAGCCGGGAAAACGGGACTGTCCATGAGCACTTCTGCCTCTGCCCTGTGCCGCAGCCCCGTGTGGCGCTGCTGCCCGTTGGATGAAGCAGGACCTGTTGGCAACAGACGCATCGGGGAGGCCGCTGGTCCCAGGTAATCCTCAGTTTTACACTTGAAAATCCTGTGTCTTTCATTGATATTTGTGAAGTAGGAGGCAAGCGGAAGCCGGGGCACTGCGCTGCAGAGCCAAAGCTGCCTCCAAACCTCAAGAAGCCAAAGGCAGCCAAGGAGGAGCGAGGGCCCTGCAGCCTAACCCCGACCTGCTTCACTTGAAAACACTGGAAATGGAAATGAAAACATTGGGAAAGGAGTTTCCTTAGATATCTAACAAACACACCTAAGAGAAAGTTCTGAAGGATGTTTAAAGAGCCTAGGCTTGAAATGAGGACTTAGGCAGCTTCTGAAAACTGCTTGCTAAGCCTTAACATGTGACACCAGCATCGTTCTCCACAGCTGCCGGTCCCCTGTGGGCCATGGGATGGGCTGTGGTGATGGATCAGCTCCCAGCAGGGATTCTCCTCTCTCCCGCTCAGTAAAGCCGTGACGAGCTCTGCTCCATCAGGGAAGCAGGGATGTGGGAAGGCAGCAGCAGACTGGAAGTGCAAGATGACAGCAGAACAGATGAGCAATGGTCCCATCCATATGGTGGGGAATTAAAAAAAAAAAAAAAAGAAAGAAACTGAGAATGGAGTTTTTGCAGGAAACCCATGTCAAATTTTCTTCCTAACAGATTTAAGCCAAATATAAACCCAGCACTTGCCAGCATCCTACCACGTCCTCTGAGGAAAAACAAGAAACGGGTGCAGCCTCCGCAGGCTGACACAGAGCCAGCAAAAACACTGAGGTTCCCCATCCCTCCTTCCCGCCTGGCCTTCACTGTATGGGGATACCAGCCGCAGTGCCGAAGGGAAGGCTCAGCATGGAAGATGGGGCATCTGAAGGCTGCAGAGTGCAGCAGTTTTCACTCCTTTCCTGGTTGTGTTTGTCATTCATTAACTGTTTTAATCCCAGTCTCTCCTAAACCAACTTGGCGTCAGAGAGGTTGTGGGTCTCCATCTTTGGATACAGTCATAGCTCAACTGAGCAACCCAGCTGGACCTGCTCTGAGCACGGGCTTGGCCCAGGCGACCACCAGAGGTCCCTTCCAACCTCAGTTACTCTGTGACTACAGTAGTACACGACACTCGTTATGACAGTCAACCTGAGAAAAATGTTGACACTGTATATTTTATTTGATTTTCTCCAAAGATATCTCAATGTAAATCTCAAGAAGGGAAACACAAGCTTATCATACAGCAGCAGTGTTATTACATGTCACCCGCAATTACATGTCACGTGTATTTGGCAATGTTGATTCAGACTCTTTCCACTGATTGAGGAAAGGAGGCATCTGCAAACCAGCTTCCAGAGAAATGATCCTCATGGCACAACCACACCAGACCAAGCAGGGGGGCACGTGGAACTCAGTAGTAGCACGGATACATAATCTGTGAACAGAAGAGTTTTCTCTTTCATCTCTGATGAAAACTCCTTTGTTGCTCTAGGGTGTGGTTTCCTGGCAAAGCCATTTCCCCTGAGCCTGCTCCCAGCAAACTCAGGCAGGGTTCATTTCAGTGAAGTTCATTATTTCTGCAAGATCAGCAGCCTAAGGAAGGTTTCTAGATTCCCTGTGGAGTCCTGAGGAGGGAGAGACACCCGCACTATTGGCATCCACCCCATTAATCTCAGATACCTCTGTTAGAGCAGCATTCATTTGTCCTTTAAAATGTCATGGAAAGAACATGAACCATGAACATGAACACAGGGGTGCCCACTTCTTTCCCTTCATCAGAAGGAGTGTAAGCCCCAAGCTGAGGTGAATGCTGCTGACGCAGATCTTTAGGGTGGGATGGATGAGCCTCAGGGGACGCCTGAGGGCAGGAGCAGGGCTACACTGGGGTGTCGCCTTCTCTTGCTTCCTGAGCACCTGGGCAAGGGGAACGGGAGGGCTCTACTTCAGCTGGTCCTTAGGGATCGCAAGGCTCAACATGAGGGCAATCCAGTGTCCTAGGAAAGCCTGGGCTTTGGGGTTCTCCAAAGCAGGATTATGATCTTCCTGGAGATGGGCGGGCAGAAGCAGAGAGGAGGAAAATTATTCCCTCGAGGTCACCAGCAGTGGTGGGAAGAGAAAGACACGTAATGGACTGTTCTGCTCCAGCCTCTGACAGCTGCCGCTTACGGCTCAAACAACGGGGGCTGCAGACACAATTTTCAGACCTCTGCTCCAGAGATTATTTCACCTTCAGGCCAGGGCTTATATCCTTGTATCAGCAGCTATGTCAGAAATTCCTTCTGAACTTGCTTTAACAGTGCTTTCCTGTTCAGCAGCCTTCGGTTCAGCCACTTGCTTGCCTCTAGATGGTCTTTTGGGGCAAGCAGGTAGATATCGAAACCAAGAGACAGCACAGTATTTGGTGCCTATGCCAAAGGGAAGATCATAGACATTGGAAACAAGCTGAGAGTTGTCCCCCATTTCGTTCTGGCTTTGCTTCCATGCCAGGAGTCCTCGCTCCTCCTGTGTTCCTACAAAAGAGAAGAAAAGTTCATTGTGGGTGGGGAAAAAAAAAACCCTATCCTCAAAATGAAAGTGGCTGTGTTGTGCCTGATCTGAGGTATCTCTTCTGCGCATATCCCACCATCAAGTAAGGATCCTTCCCTTCAGTTGCCTCTGTCTCTTCTTTCTACTAACAACATGACTATAGACTGGTATTTTCCCTAAAGTATAATATTGCAAATAAACATTTCTTTAGACCAGCTGGTTCCTAAAAAAAGTAAGTTCATTTTTGATGAACTGCTGGGTTTTTTTGCTTGTTTGTTTTTCAGCCAGAGACCATTTCAGTGATGGGTCCCCCTTGTCTCCTGTTCTTCATCCTTCTCTGGGAAGAGTTCAGGGACGTGGTGCTCATAGTTGTTAGCATGACTCCTGTCCACAGAACTGATTCAGTAATAATGAAAACAACAACAAGAAGCCTAGTGCAGGCAAAGCTGAGCAGCTTAGCTCTTTGCAAGAAATCCTACCTGGAACGGTGTTATCAAGGAGAAACCCCAGGAATCCACCCACAAACATGCCAGTGGTGAGAAGCACCTGTATCACTTGGTCCAGCTGGATGACTCCTAGCAGAAAAACAGCTTTGGGTAGTGATGCAGACAGACATGCATTTGCCCAGCAATATAGGCAGTGCCAGCCTGTTAAGATAAGACTTGCAAACCCTAAAGCAGAGCCTAGCAATTGGCAATGCAAGGGAGATTGATCTTCCTGCTAATTTCAGAGCTGCAGTTTTATTCTGCATAATTATTCAGTGACCCAGCTGCCAATGGGCAGGGATGACTCACAAACACATCACAAGCCTGTCTACACTGCAGTCATCACAGCACTGTCGCAGGGAAAAAACAAAACCCTCTGCTCCAAACAAGTTCTGCACCTCCATGACATCATGCCAGGTCATTCCTTACAAAGACACTGTCTTCAGCCCCCAAACAAACACAGGTTTATTTAGGATGAGGTTTCACCCTAAGTTAATCAGGTGGGCTGCTTCTCTCTGAGGGCAGATAAGCGCAAGCCAAATAGCCCAGTGCCATCAAATGGAAATACAGAATTTTGTTGCATGTGAGGACATAAGAAAGCCTCCTCCGTGGAGATCTTGAACAGGATTCAGCTGTGGGCTGTTCCCCTGCCCAGGGCCTCAACCTGAAGTCTGTCCCAAGGAGGTGCCCTCAGTGATCCTCAGCCGCTAGGGAGCTTGGCAATGTCAGGGACTGTTCGGTGGCAGATTCACACCTCACATTTCTCCACCCAGGAAAGCAGAGGGCAAGAAGAGCACAGTCTGAAAGTAAGAGGCAAATGAAAGCACAGGCTCCAGGCTTTTATTTGGAAAACTGCATTTTGAAAGACTTCTCAGGATGAGCCTTTGTTTTAGTTTGTACTACAGAAAATGGCTTTAAAGTACAATCTGGATTCACTTCTTACCTGTTTGCAGCAGTTCACTATTTTTGCTTGCCCAGTTGGGAATTGTGAGGCCAGAAAATACAGAAAATCCAAAGATAAAGATGTTTCTGGAGGAGTTCATATCTGTATACTGTGCAGAGAAATCGCAGACATTACTACTTGCTGTTTAGGCAACCATACTGTGTGTTAATGAGATAATCCTGGGTGCATGCACAAGCACAGAGCCAGTGACAGGTGCTACAGTAGAAAGTTGGGTTTAATGAAAATTAACAAAAGCTTTCAGAAATGTGTATGTGTATATGCATATAGTAACAACTATACAGTGCAGATGCAGTTAGATGGCAAAGCACACCATGGTCTCCATTTTATTGCTAGGGAGACTGAGGCAATCCTACAAGATGGGATTCACCGAGAAAACCACTGGGTGAGCTGGAAATGAAACTTGTTTACCTGAGCCCCATTCCTGGCTTGTGCCCTCTGGCTGAAGGTGCCCTCTCCTAAACACACACAGGGAACAACACAGCCTTGGTTGCACCCATACCATAGGATACAGAAACACATCAGCCATATAGGCAGTGATAGAAATGTCCTCCTTACTGGTAACAGCTTGCTTCAGATAGATAAACCATGAGAAGTCTCTGAAAATAACCCCCTAGGGAAATCACTGCATGCATTAGTGAAGCAAGGGAGCAGCCCCGACCTGCTGGGTTGCTGGTAATGCTGTTACCTCGAGCAGTAGCAAATTCTGTCCTGACCAGGAACTCCTCTGTGGTTTAGATCTTTGCGTCTAGCTTTGTCCTCAGCTTCTCCAAGGAGCTGCCAACACACACATTCACATTTGCTGCAGCCCGTTTATATTTGACTCTGTCTGATATTAATGTGATTTCACTCCAAAGTCAAGCCTCCACAAAGAAGGGCCTCCACAAGCTTCCTCGAGGATGAAACGGTGTTCACCAGGCTGTTACCTGCAAATTGGAAATTCCCACTGCCGTGATAACTCCAAACATGACCAGGAACATTCCTCCGATCACAGGGGTGGGGATGCTGGCAAACATGGCACCCACTTTCCCAAAGACGCCGCTCAGGAGCATGGCACAGCCACCAGCAACTATCACCATTCGGCTCCCTACCTAGGCCAAGAAGAAGACACAGAGTCATGTACGTGGTGCAGAGAGGTGGAGGATGGAGGGCTCCATGGTGCAAAAACACACTTGGCAGGAACTCACTGCACCTCAGATATAAAGCACTTAATTGCACATTCAGCTCCAAGGTTCAGATAGTCCTGGGTGAGGACTTTCTAGCTGAGATGGCCTCGTTGCATAGGATGTCTGTGTTTGCAGATTGGTGGAAAGTTATCGCAAAAGCCTCAATAATTGCAAATCCACACCCATTTATTTCATATCATCCTTTCCTACTGTTGGCAAGGACTTTAACAGATTGTTGCTAAACAAAAGTTTATCATTAAACTAAAAGTGCAATAACCACCACACAAGGATTTGCTCTTGCTTCAGCTTAGAAATGACTTGGTATCCTCACAAGCAACTACGCACTTTATTTATTGGATAGTATCTCTACTAGAAAATGAAATTCTAAAAATGAGTTTCATCCAGACATCTGACATGGAGGCCTCTGTTTCCTAGGGATCAGGAATTGGGAGGGCAGAGCTGGCCAGAAAGCTTCTAGGACCCCAGCTCCTAGATCTGGCATGTTCTTTCCATATTTAATAAATGGCTAGCAAGACCTGGGGAAGTCAGTTGGTCTGCTCCTATCTCTCATTCTCCATCTCGCTCCAGTGAAACCAGTTTTGCCTCCCATTTTGCCTTTGGGAGAGCCTTGGGGCCTTTCTTTTGCCAGGTACTACCACAAAGATGGGGTGAGGCACCAAGTCACAGCTCTTGTGCAGATCTGCTAGAGTATGTGAAGAGGAAGCAAAAAAGTATCTGCAAAAACAAAGGGATTAAGAAGACATTTAGAGGATATGGGAAAAAAAAACAGCAATATTCATTAGCCTTTCACTTCAAGATCTGTCTTGCCACACAAACCTTGGAAGGCTTAAAGAATCATGGTAAGATTTACAACCATTGTGTCTTAGGCAAATGAATTCTGTAATCCTCTGAAAACATTTTGCAATTTAATTTATTATTTCGATCTTTCCTTGCAAATATCTGAAGATTGTCATTTCTATCAAGGGCTTTTGCCAATGCTTTCAACAAAAACACTTCCAGTAACCACTTGTTACTGGAATATTTTTTTGGTCAGTAATTGAGTATTTCTTGATTCTAAAAGATAAATCAATAAGATTTTTGGGGGACTTTCAAAACAAAATCAGACATACATTTTCCTTTTCCATCGGGTGTGCTTTTCATATTTCTTGAATTTAAAGCTTGGGCCATTCTTGCTATCAAAAGTATAACTTAATGAAAGGCAAAAAATCTATTTATTCCAGGATTAGAATGAGGTTTAAGATTCTTAATTTGCCAAAATGACAAATTACCCAGTACATGGAACTGGCCTTAAAGGCAAATTAACTAATCCTTGATAGCACAATTGAGAGCATATGATTTTACAGCTTGTAGTTTAGAGTTTATTTCAATTATGGCAGGAAAACAAGAATTTCAGTTCTCTTAAGATAGAAGAACTGCAGTTTGCTACTATGAATATGCAGATTTTGAGATCTTTGCCTATTCTTATTTTTTTTACCTTATTTTCTTGAAAAAGAGTGGTTGCTATTGGCATACTGGACTTCATCCACTAACTTAAACGTAGGTGCCCGGTGCCTCTTAACAATCTGCACGTTGGCAGCTTCTGACAGCTTCTCTTCTGCTTTGTCTGCCAGTCTCTGTAGATATCTGTGATACCCCCAACATTTCAAATAGTGCTGAACACCATTTCCATCAGGGAAGTAGTCCCTTGTGTTTCCATTTGTCATGGAAAGATGCATCTCCCATGCAAAACCCAAAGGAAATGAAGTCTGCCTTGTGCTCACAGCATCCCATCTATCCCAGGCAAAATCTTTCCTCTGGTTTAAAACTGATTAAAATGAAGCTCCCCATTTTCTGGATCTTTAAGTATGACTGAGTAACTTTTCCAGAAGTGGGAATCTCAGGAGAACATCTCCCTTAAACAGACAGGATGGCATGTTTACCTGAAGGACCTGGAGGATGCAGGGAGAACAGACTGATCTGACAGTTTGGAGTCCGGGTGCTTATCCACTGTGCTCGTGCTGACATCCTACACGTACCATGCAGGCCACAAACTACCTCCCACAAAACAAGGAGCCCAGGCATTTGGTCAGTATGCACAGACCACACGGCAACAAGGTATGTGGGGCAAGAGGCTAAACCAGCCTCTGTGCAGACATCCAGACAACCTTTGTCAGAAACAGCCACCTCACTCAAACATTGATGGCTCAGACTGTGAAAAATGATTATTGTGAACAAGGTTCATAAAATACCATGAAATAAGTGATTTCATAGAGTAGGGGCTGTAAGTCAATTACTGTCTTTATTTACCATCTTGCAGGTCTGCTCATATGACAATAGCTTATTTGATAATGATTTAAAAATGTTTTCTGGGTGGCTGCTGGATATACCCACCCCCTGGCTGTAAAACTGAGTGAAAACCTATCATCTGATTGCCAGGCTTATCTCTTTCCATCTCTTAGAAGAGCAATAAGATACTTAAGGGATTCTCAAAACTTCACAGAGAAATAAAAACATAAACTTCTACCATCACATATTGTAATTCCAAATAAACAGCCTACCTTTTGCATGATTGCCAGTTTTGGATTATAAAAATGTGGAATTCACAGCCCTAATAAAGATTTCATATACCTCTCCTCTCCTCTCCTCTCCTCTCCTCTCCTCTCCTCTCCTCTCCTCTCCTC
>JAVCKT010097164.1:0-10009 GCA_032273925.1 Rhynchotus rufescens | reverse complement strand
AATGATAGAATGAGGGTTGTACCTTTTTTTTTTCTTTTTTTCCTCCCCCATATAGGAAAAAGACTCTTCTAAGCACAAACCACAAGAGCTGCAGAGAGATCAGGAAGAAACAAGTGCAAATGGAGAGTCAGATAAAGTATCTGTATCGCTTGAACCTTGTACACCAAAGAAAAATCTTGGAGTTGCAGAAAATACAGATGAAAAAGCAGAAGTAGTTTGCTCAACTGCACTGAGTAAACCTCTGCAAATGGAAAAACTACAACTTCAAAACAGAGATGACTTTCAAGCAGACAGCCTGATTCTTCATAATTCATCTAAAGAGCCCATAAATCAGCCTACACACATTTTAATGACAGCAGCAGTCCAGAACATGGAATCTACCAGTGTTCATGATTCTGTAGAGAACCCAGTAAGTTGTACAGCTACAGTCTTGCAGCTTGCAGACTCCGAGTACTTGAATTCACCTACGATATTGAGAAGTGCTTTAGGTTCAATTACTGCCTATCCGATTGAAAATGCGAACTGTCATCTTGCAGGCTGCTCTGTGGAAGTACAGCCAGCAAGTGACAATGACTTTTTGGTCAGTGCAGTCGCACAAACTATTGAACAGTTTAATGGAAGTGAAGAATCTGTCATTGCTATCATTATACCAGCTGAGAGTCCTAAAGAGCCTGAAATACCAAATGGCTCTTTCCTGCCCGTTAAGCAGGAGTTTCTTGACATGGAAGAAACAGAAATAGGAACAGAAAAATCTGCATTAATGAATGCGTGTAGTGGGATTGAAGTGTTGCAGACTGAACACTCGTACTGCAAACAAGACCTAGACAGAGATCACCTTTGGCAAAAAATTTCGAAACTCCACTCTAAGGTAAGTTTGCTTGAAATGCAGGAGACAGAAACTTTGGGAAGACTCGGATCCCTGGAAGCTCTTATTGGACAACTGAAGCCAGAAAACCTGCTTTCGGAAGAAAAGCTCAAGATAGTAGAAAACTGTTTCACAACACTTGAAGTCACTATGATACAGTAAAGGCTTTAAATTGTTGTCCTAAAATGCTTTTTTTAGTCTTTGATTTCTCTTTTGTACAAGTTCACTTTTGTTTCAGTGATGATGTTTTAAGAATCTGATGCAATTTGTGTGAACAGCAGGCATTCTTAAAAATCAACCACTGCCAAAGCTAGGTGGGAAAATATTGTCCTTAAAACTTAATCTGCAAGGAAAGTTTAAAAAAAAATCTGCCAGAGTTTTGTTTACAGTATATAAAATGGATAAATAAAAATAAGCATTTCCAGGAATAGACTTCCTGAAAGATGTGAGCCCAGCACACAGTGCTGCAGCAGAAGGAATAGCGTAACTGTGTAGGGTGAATGATTATAAAGCAATTGTAAAATTGAATTATCCTAATGCTCTCAAATGAGTGAGGAGGTGTATGTCCCGTGAGTACACAGTTGCTTCTTAGTTGTTTTTTAGCATTCATTCTGGTTCCTTTTTGTACACTTTGATATTACTGCAGTTGTTTCTGTAATAAAAGATGTATCTGTTTACTTAATAAAGAGTATTTTTTTGTATTACTGAATCTTACAATGTACAGGTCTGTTCCTTGTCTGTAGAATGATGGAATATGAAGCTCAAATGGCAAGATCCATCTTCAACAGTGTTATTTTGGCTGATATGTAAAAGGGAAGGTTCTAACAAGAAGCACTAGCTGCTGAAAAGTGTGTTTGATTCTTAAACAACTTTTCCTGGGTAGTGCATCTCCTCATGATAGTATGTTGAAAAAAAAGCTTTGCAGAGTAAATTATCTGTAAAAGCAGCAGAATCTGGCTTGCTAGTCTCCGTAGTTTACTGTTGAAGAAACAGAATTATGAGGTTGGAAATCTTCCTCTTTATACTAGTTTTATTAACTGTTTCTAGCGCCCAGGATGTCACTAGGCTGGGAAGATTAGAAGGATACTGACAATTAATTTTGAGGGAAATGAAGTGATGGACTAAGTACTGTGCTCACAGTCTCTACATCTACTCCCTTCTGTTTACGTCTTCCATTAGATTACTGGAGGGACTTGTTTGTAACTTCTTTTACTCCTCAAGCTTAGTATATGGAGTAAATGGGTTTCTTTGGAGCCCCTCTTAGGTACTGTCCATCAACTCTTCTGTGACACTTCTTGATAAGGGATCAAGCAACATTGATTGCCAAGTTCACTTCCAACTAGATAAGAAAAAAATTACAGAGAATGTTTGGGAATTGTATAATCATACAGTAGCTGCCTGGTACTTGATTCTACTGAAGTACATGACACAAGAGTAAGTCTTGTTCTGAGTTTAGAAACTATCTTCCTGGGCTCTTTTTGACCTTAACCAACCTTTCAGTGGTTAAACTTCTTTAGTCCATAGGCATAGGATGTGATTAGAAAAATTCCCGAAGAAGAAAGAGGTCAGTTGTGTTGAACTTCTTACTTGGACTCCATGACCCATGTGTGAAAACTTTCAGAGTCCAGTTCCTGTCACACAAGGAATGTTCCTGTAGGCTCTGAACCATTGTGGTTACACCAGGTCCTGTCTTGTGTAGGTTGTCCAAGTGGCCAACTTGAATAGTGTATTTTGTAGTTCTTAAAAAGCATAGGATCTTTCCAAACAATCTACAAAATACTAAATGGGATTGCTACGTGATTTGACAATTTTAGGAGCTTCATGAATGTACCTTTGTGAACCTGCAAAGACTTGCCAGTCCAGTTCAAAAGTTTCAGGCAGGTCTCAAATGGCAGTGAGAATTAAGATACTACATCAGAGTTTTTGAAATCCATTAGCTTTAATTCACCTACATAATGCCCCTAGCAACACTTGAAGCAGCTGCCCAAGCAAAGTGGCTTGTCTGTTCTTTAAGAAAATACTTTTTCAATGGTATTTAAAGTCATAAAATATTTTACTGATAATTCACAGTATTAATGCTGAGAACATTATTTGTTATATAGGTGTCTTAATCTTGGTGGAAGAGGTGTTCAGTTTTCTTTACTAGAGATTCGGGCATATATATCAGAAAACCTGAATACCTCTACAAGCATGTCACCAACTCAAAAGACTTCCCTCCTAGCACAGAGCATAGAATCTAGAATCCCTAGAACCCAAATCCCTCCTAGATAGAGGTGATTTGGGACTGGTGTAGACTTGAAAGGCCTGCAGTACCTTTAAGGGGCATCTGAAAGGTGAATTACTCAGGCAGATCATTATGAGGAAGGAAAAAAACCCCTATGTTAAAGATTGTCTCACCTCCCTGAACTGAGGTTGCCTGTGTGTGGTGGTCTCAGAGAGATCACGAATCTGTATGGCCCTGGCACACAATTTTCTTTCACAAAATTGTTATCAGCTCTCAGAAATGCTCTGTTACTCACGGAGATCCAGTCCACAAACTGCTCTTGCAGCGTTGCCACACAGCATCAAATCGAGTCATTTTCCTCACATTTTGTGAAAGCTTACCTTGAATGTAGCTATTTTTCTTTTTTATTCTATTTTTGCATTTGTATATTTTTTTCTAGTTTTTTATTTTCTTTCTCCTTAATCATTTAAATACTCTCCACATTCAACTGATGTCCGCTGTTTTCCTAATTCAGCTTTTCTATTTTCAGTTGTATTTCATTTGCCTGGCTACTGTAGGGGATTCCACATGGATCATTTAAATTCCACCCATTTTATCTGTTTTGGAACAAACTGATACCCATTTCCATTTGCTTTTCCTCTTCTTTGCAAGGTTGACTATGAAGTTTCATTTAACTCATTCTGAATGCTGGAGCATGTGCAGTAGATTTTATCTTTTTATCAAGCTAAGTATCAAGGATCACTCCTGCACTCCTGGGTTTTCCTGCAGGGCATCTCCCCCTGTTACAGCAGGCGCAGCCCCTTCCTTAGGATCAGGATCACACGTTTGGCAAAGCCAAGAGCTACAGAGAAAACTCAGCAAAGTGCTGGACGCACATGAAATACCAGCACGTATTTTCCTTTGCTCATTTCCCAGAGAATTTTATGACTTTCTATCACAAGCCAATTTACATTTCTGCAAGCTCCACTGTATCTCAGGAAATGCTTCAGAGCTTTATTCACGCTAAATAATATAAAAAAAATCACTGCTCTATTTTCTCCTCCAATGAAATCAGCATAACGATTTTCTAATTTGCCAGACCGCTTGCTGCTTCATGGAGACTGGAGATTTTGCCCAAATACTTTCAACAAATAGGATGTCGAGGTTCAGGTCTCTTAAACAGACTTACTTCCACAACACCTCTTGGCACTATTAAACATTATGAGACACGGTGCAGAATGTTTATCGCTGCTTTAATATCCACCTTCCCTGCACAGAACCACAGAACCCTTAGAATAGCATATCTGAAAGCATAAAAGCAATTTAGAAGCCCACGTCTCATCCCTTCTAAAAGAGATTCAACTTTATAGGTGCTATGAAATAGGTAGAGGGATTCTCTGTGTGTGTGCATATATCTATATATATACACAGAGAATATATATATACAGAGTTTATAAATGTATTTACTCTGTGTGTGTATAGATATAGAGAGAGAGTAATGTTTCACATAAACAGCAGGTGGTGCTACTGGATTGCTCTGTAGATGTCTCAGTAAAGCCGCTCATTTTATTTTCATTCTGTTGGCCTTTGAAACATATGCAAACATTATACATTAAGTATGCATTTTTTCTCGTATTTTAAATCATCTGAAAGCAAATAAGGGAGTATATGCATAAAACAGCATGACCAATTTTCCTCAAGCTTACAGATGTAAAGCTTCAGATAACTCATTTATATTCCGAGCAAGCATAAAACATGACATTCAAGAGCCTTCTGCTCAAGTGAGTGGTGAAAAAAGACATTTTCTCTATCCTTACATGGAACATGATTGCATCCCTTATTTGTTGAAGTGGGTCAGTGATTAAAGTTTGAAACCCATAAACAATCTAAATGCTTATTTGCATTTTAATCGGGGTAATAGTACGAGTGCTCAGTCATACCCTCCATTGGGAACATGAGCTTTGCTACATGAGTGCTGCAAGCGTGTTTGAACCTGGGAAGGTAGCGCTGAAGAGCTTCATTCATGGCATAGTCCCCCCTTAAAATGCTACAGGATGGACTTGGAGAATATGCAGCTTTAAAGGATACCAACAGCACTGCACTAGAGGAAGGCTTTTGAAAGCCTATAGAGAGGAGCACCAAGTTTAGATGCTTGATTTATATAGTTACAGTCTTTCCTGAAGACTTTGAAAGCCACTTTGCATATAGGAAATTCATCCTTTCCTTTTCATCCTTTGCATATAGGAAATTCAAGTAAGAAAAGCGATTCATCAGCTGCCTGGACTAGACAGAGAGGATCTTAGCCACAATCACCAGTGCTGCCTAGCATCCCCATATGGTTGCCATATGACCCATATGGTCCCCACACACCAGGCATGACAAGCTTGACGAGCTCTCCACTACTTCATAAGCAACAAAGATTGATAGTACTCAGGTACCTTTACCCTTTCACAGAGCCTTGGGATTATAAGCAACCTTGTGGCTGCTGTAGCCTGACACTGGAGCAGTAGCTAACACCGTAAAAAGGCTTTCTCAGTGGTTCCTGCACACAGCAAGCACATTACAGTTCATAAATGCCAGCAGTTTGAACTTCAGCCTGAGTCAATAGACTATGAGGCCACGTAGGAACTGGCTTCAGAGGTCTTGAATGACCAAACTAGCTGCTATTGGGACATGAGGGGACAATAAACATGAGTACTGTAGTTTCACAGCATCCAAAGAAAAAGGGGGGAGGAAATAGCTTTTCACAGATCTCGTGCAAAGAATCTTGCAAAAGACTAGATTAAGTCTGGCAGTTCCTACTCTGCTTTGGTTCTGACGCAGAGAGAGGCCAGGGGTTGAAGGAGAAGTATGTCTGACTGCTGCCAGAGGGACCACTGGCTCCTTTTGAAATCCTCAGCCTCATGTACGTGCTGTGGAGTCGGCTTTCGCCCTCTTCCTCTCCCTTCGGTTGACTTAGTGCAGTCAAACAGGGACTAATGACCCAAGCTCCTGAGACTTGCTGGCGTGAGAAAAAGCTGCAAGAAGAAAAACAGGCAGATAATGAGCAGAGAACTACATTTCATTGAAGGAGATTAATTAGAGGCAATAACAAATCCCAATTAGATTTTTAATTAAAAATATATTAGAAACTGACACTTATCTAAGAGTTGCTACAGAAACATGAGCTCTGCCGCAACTGTATTTGAGTTGACTAATTTCACAACTTTTAAACATATAATTCAGCCTAATGAGATCACAGTCATAAATCCAAATGAAATTGCATTTCACCTCTTTGGCGTTTAAACCATCAATTCATTTCTTTAAGTATCTATTTTGTGAGATTCCAGTAAAAATATTTTCACATTTTGCTTTGTAAAAGTTGAGGTATTTTATTTTGTTCTTAACAACCTGAAATGAATTCGCATCTCTGCTCACAGTTTTCAGAGAGTACTGATGTCCTAGTCCTAGCTTCTGATAGCCTCAGTCTCACAAATCAGAAGAATTCTTCATTCAGGGAGACTCCACAATGGGGGATTTTAGATACTCTTTGCTTGCCTTTATTAAAGGCACAATCATTTAAAAAAGGCAGAGCCATGATTTTGTTGTGGTTGCTCACTTTGTGCACTCATCTTATCTCAAGGCTACCAAACACACCTTCCCATTAGATACCCCTGCCCAAATTCCTAGGTGCCAGCTGCTTGTGCCCTGTTTTTCAGCCTAAGTCTCCTTGTCTAACACGGCCCCAGTCATTAAAACCATGTGGCAAGGGCAGACACATGCCTAATTACTCTGAAATCCTCAGCATCCCTCGACTGCATGTTGGCTGAAAATGGCCATTATCTTCCACCAGCTCACATAAATAGATTAGGGATTGTCTTTTCTAGTGAAGAAGGCATCTTTTTAACCTACTTCATTTCAAAGGAATGACCTGTCCTGTCTAAAAGGATTTTGCTAATAATGATCTATTTGCTATCTGTTAGATGCAGCTCTAGTTGCTGCCTGTATACAGTAGATAACATGTGGCAATGGCTGAATAGTAATAAAGAGTGCTTTTTATTATTGATTTGACCTGCTTCTTTGACAAATTATGGTTTCAAAATTGTCACACCTTCCTTTCTCCCTTAACAACTGAAAAAAATAGTGTAAAAAATGGTGGAAGACATTGCTCCATTTCTCAGCATTAAGAGACATAAAAAATGGAAAGATATGGGGGGCTACTGTGAGAATTGCCTGTTTTATGACACCTACAGATTTGGTCAATTTTGTAGCTACTGGCCCTATACATATACTCCAAGAAAAAAAAAATAGTTTGGCAGGTAAAGAAATATGGTAAGCTTCCTGAATGATGTCTTTGCTAGCCATGTTTTGTTCTGTTTTGTTTTGGTTTTGTCTTTAGGTTTTACATAGATATATTTAAGAACGATTAAAAATATGAACTTATAATGTAAGTTTTACTGTATGTAAAGTGATACAATGAGCATCATTGATAAGATGACAACACAAAACAGATGTGAACTGACAGAAACCCAAGCAGTAAAACAAGTTCCCTGCCTTTCTAAATCGTCCGCATGTGTTACCACAAAACACTCAAACCATTATATTTTCCTTAAATAATGGAAATTTGAAATAGTATTGCCAGAACATGTCCCGGATATGCTAACATCTTCTGCCTCTGAGCATGCAGCATATTTCCCAAGTTTATGGTAAATATGTTTTTTATTCTTTGTACAGCATTTTTCAACAGAGAAACATCAAGCACTAATGAAATGTTATATGGCAGAAGAATATAGCCTACTTTTTCTTTCGGGAGTATATCTCATACTAAGAAATGTTTTAAATCCTTCTTTAAAGTTTTGGCAGGATTGATAGCCTGCTGGGGAATTCTCTCTCCACTGCAGCCTAGTCAGCAAAATGGATGCCTGCTGAAACAGTGGAAGTTATTTTTAAGCAAACTATAGCTGTGAATTACCAATCTGAAGTTAATATTGACACCTGCTGAGCAGTCCATGTTTCTGCAGTTTCTGCAGGTCTCTAGAGAGGAAGCAGAAGCCAAGAATACTCGAGAACAGCAGGGGTATCAAAACCATTTAGGTGCCTGCTCATTTTGTTTCCCTTCACAGGAGATTTGTGGCTTTCAAAGGAACGGAAGACTATAATCAAAGAAGTGTCATGAGTTTTTTAAGTTTAAGTCAGCTTTGGTGTTTTCCATTTACAGGGATTTGCCCTTTCCCTGCAGCAGGGCCTGTGAATGAAACCCCACGAGGTGGGATCAGGAACATGGTGCGTGTTGGATCAGGTGGCACTGGGATGTCCATGGGAGAGCATCAGGCACTACGGAGCTGCTGGCTACTGTCCCAATGCATGGCCTTGCCAAATCTCACACAGGCCAAGTAAGGACAAGGTATTTCCCCCCCCCCTTTCCTCCAACTCTCTTGCTTAATCTTTTTAAGCTACAGGTAACCCCAGGCATATTATATGCATTTTTTTTCATATTGTTGCCTGATCCTTAAATATTTACACTTCTCAAAAAGAAACTAAAATGCTGATGTTTAAAGGTCTTTAGATGCATGGGTGTTACACGCCAGGCTGCGTTTATGAACCAGGCTCTTTTCCATTCACAGATGGAACCGATGCTTGGCCGGAGGCTGGGCCTCCTGTCGCCACGGCCTGGAGGCTGCTGCTCTGGGGACACCGCAGGCACCAGACACGCCTTGTGCTCCCCACACACACAGCCAGAGCTGCTGACAGGAGGCAACACAACTTGTACAGCCTCAGGGCCGCGGAGACCCTGCAGACATCCAAAGGAAAGAGCTAGGGCCTTTGTCACCTCCTGTCACCTCACCGCTATGCAGATCAAAATCTTAGGTACCTCTGGAACAGCATGAGAAAAGCAAACTGCCCTGAATATATTCAGTGCTTTCTCTGAAAAATACTACTCCTCTTTTCCTGGCACATATATCAGGTCCCTGAGCCTCCATGCCCCCTGGAAACAAAATTTCCCATAAATTTTCAATTCATAAATTGAATAGATTGAATAATTCACAATTTTTCAATTCATAATTTTCAATTCATAAATTGAGAATTTATGGAAAGCCCTTATGCAGTAGCAACCCCCAAGCCTGCAGGGATCACTGTAAAGCTTGTTTAAGGGCTGCAGAGCAATCCCAGCCAAGGACGAGTGGTTGCACTCTGCCCAACACAGTATGTTGATGAAAAAAATATAACTAAAACAGTTGCTTAAAAGTTCAGCCAATTAAATAAATCTCAGACAAAAATAAATAAGATGAAGATAAGAAGAGCCAACCCACTCTGATCCTAAAGGGACTCTACTATTAAAATAGTTTGAAAAGGGTTAAGGAAGAATGAGGGCCAAAGTAACACAAAATACCAAGCTTTGCTCCAAATTCCATCTCTAATGACCCATCACAAGAAGGGCAGGTTTGCCTGCTGGCTTCATTTTTATTATCATTAGGAAGGAAACATGTCTCGGGGAGATGGCCTCCAAAACCTACCCAGTAATGAACGCAGCAGAAAAAGTAATGAGCTAGTAAGATAAATATGATGTTACCATCCCCATCTTGGGCCACTTTTAAATTAACAAAGATCACAAAAAAAGTAATTTTAAAATGGCAGGGAGAGCTCCTATTCAGCTCCTATTCATCATCCTCACTCAGGATGATGAGTTCCTCAAAAACCATCAAAGTTGATGGAAAGACTCCCACACACTGCACTGTAGCAGCTCCAGTAAGCAGAAGATGTAAATAAAAGATGTCCTCTATCCTTTGACACAATTTCACAGAATTAGTACAGATATCTTGTCACTAGCGTAATCCCACTGCACTAAACCCTGCCTGGTTTGCAGCTTGCCCCGCTGATCCAGACTCAGTTGATGCTCTTTGGAGTAAGCAGTGTGATGTTGACTCCTGATAGCATCCCTCCTGGCTGCAAATCACCCCTCA
>JAVCKT010097163.1:843-12015 GCA_032273925.1 Rhynchotus rufescens | reverse complement strand
CGTTTTTAAACGTAATAATGCACGAAAACAGCATTTAACTCCTTGTGACTCAGAGCTCCATAGATAACTTTATCTCCCTCTCGTGCAGTTACATTTTCCTGCTGTTCCACCTTCTTTATATTTTTGAAGTGATTCATTTTTTCAGTGGGGTTTTGTATTGTTTGTACTAGCATTTCTTAAAACCCCAGTTAAAGCCCAGCAGTGATAAGCAACTCAGTCCTTGAACTTTTCAAACTTTTTCCAGCTTGAATATTTTGTTATGATAAGGATAAGAGTAGGGAGGGAGCAAAGACAGATGGGAATCCGAGGAGTTTCTGGCTCCAACATTGTGTTGCATTGTGTTCCAAAGCTCAATTTTATCAAAATTAAATCCAAATATTCTCTTCTAGTTTTTTTTTTTTTTTGCACATCAGTGTTTTTAATAGTAAAAACTAATAGATGTATCTGAAAATTAATTTAGTTAGATATTAATAGGATATCTTAAAATATTTATCTGTATCTTTCAGATATCACCTAAATTAAGCTGATTAGAAAATGATGATAAATTGCAAATGAACATCAATCCTTTATGTCTGTAACTGCATTTTGGATAGAATTCAGGTTCAGAGAACTTTCCTTCTCTTAACTCTAATCTGTATATTGGAACAGTTCATCAATACATTGATAATACGCACAGGTGAGAATAGTTAGAATGAGTCAAATTTGTTTTCAAGCAAAATACAAACTTTCCTGGTTCCATTACTATTCCCCCTACTATAGCAAGATGCAGTTAATTTTCTCACAGTTTCAGTCATCCCTGTTTTCACTAATGCTGGGCAAAAATTTTAGCACTGGAGTAAGCAGAATATGTAAATATGATAATATGATCTTGCTTCCAAATGCATCAATAATAACATTTAGTCTTCTCTGGGAGGAACATAAAAGCCTATGTTCTATCCCATAACAGTCCTTTCTTTCCTCTGTTTTTTTTTTCTTTTTTTTTCTTTTTTTCTTTTTTAGGATTCCTGAACCAGTTCAGTATGTAAATATTCTTAAGAGCCCTTGTAGAAGCACTAAGTGCCTAGATTGAGATCATCTCTGTCTCAAAAGCTGTTGCCTTAGGAGAGTTTGCTAAGATAATGTTTCCCGTGATAGCAAAGGGCTGGATGTGATTAGGCTGGGATCTCCTTCAGCTTTCTCTCTTCTGAGGATGTGAGGGAGGCAGGGAGCTCCTAACACCACCAGAGAAATAGGACTTGGGAAGAGATTGTGACACTGACTCTTTGGATAAACACTAGGCTTAGCAGATATCCCACAAGTTTCCTGGGGCCCCAAGATGAGGAAGAGTAGATTTTGGACTAGATGCCAAAAGGAAAGGCAATTCCAGCCTTATTTCTTATTAGGAATAAATAGATCAAATATACACTAGGTGTGCAGAATTAAACAGAATATTTCAAAATAGAGTATATATCTAGATATTAATTTTATATGCTAATAAAAATGAAAATTAGTTCAGTTAATGAACTTTTATTTTTTTGGAAGAATCAATCAAGAGTCCATGTAATAAGGTATTACATGAATCTCATAAGATGCTAGTAATTTTCTCCATCACTGAGATAACCCTAATCATTACTAACACATTTGATAACTTGCTGCAGAAACCCCTGCGCAGCACACTGTATATGCATTAATGTACTCATGCATATTCTCGTTCCAAAATTCAGAGTTTTTTTTTTTAAGGCTATCTCCTAGAACAGAATATCTCCCATTAAAAAAAAAAGAAAAGAATTTATTAAAAATAAAAGGTCTAAAAAATTGACTCTTTTAACAACAGATGTGATACACCCCTATGAAATCATTTCCTACTTCTATCATGCTAATTAGCTGCACAGATTGCATTATTGGTCCCTTGAACAGATGGACTTATATACTAAATGAACACACACACACACACACACACACATATATATATGTGCACACACACACACATATATATATATATGTACACACGCACACACACTTGTATGCATACTTTATACACTTTTGTACTACACTGTTGTGCATTAATTTCCAGTGTTTCTGGATAAAAGTATTTAATTTTGAAGTCCTTAAAAAAAATCATTGTGCTTTAGTTTTGTTTCTTGATGAAGACACACATGATTTTTACTATAGTGTAACGTTTCTCTAAAGCTTAGAGCCAACAACCACTTTCCTTTTCCCTCTCTGGAATGGTTCCTGGGCTTTGTCTTTGACTTTTGCTTCATTATACCAGTTTGGCTGCCAGCTCTGAATTTTTGTTTTACCACCTCTCCAATGACTGTTACACTGCACCCCTCTGCCCAAGCCTTTGGAAAGAAAGCAGCACAGGGCAGGCTTCATTACGATAGCATGTACAGGACAGCTCATATACTTTAACCTTTCTGTGCTTGTTTTCTTGGATAAAAAGAGTAATTTCTATTTCTCACTGAATATCTTGAGAACTTCTGAGTAACAAGCACTTACAGCTACCATCTTCTTGGCTCCAACCTTCCTTTGTGAATGTGACAGAATACATCCTTCATCTTTATGCTCATAGGCTTCATATAGCACAGTTTTGTTGGGTAGAAAGGATGATGCATATGTATTTAGGTATACTTACATATTTCTTGGTGCTGTAAGACAGGACCGAAACAACTATCAATACTGCAAATGCAGCACAGCCTCATTGGATATCACTAAACATAGACTCGGAATTTATGTTGTTTAAGATTTGTTTTGCTTCCTGACGTGTGTTTTCTTAGAGAGGCCTTGAGCTGACAATATATCAAGTGAATTCCAAGTTAATGAGTTTACAGCCTGATTTTTATATTTCGAAAAATTAAGTTGGAGAATGCAGTACCTGTGAAAGCTTTAGGGCTAAATTCAGGGATTTATAGCAGCACAGCTAGCACATGTTATGGTAGATGTATAAGAAACTGCAGCTTCATTTGCTCTGGAGGAGTTGCATAAGCCAAACCTAAGCTGGTGCAGGTCCTAATGAGGAAGGAGACGGTCTTGCTTATCCAAGCTCCCTTCCAACAGCTATTACAGCTGTTTTAACAAATTCTCTCTCATTTATTTTGACAAAACCATTTTCTGAGTGTTCTTTTAGCTAATTTAATGTTCTTTTGGCCCAGAAGGGTAGAGACTGAGAATGGTATCTTTCATTAAAAACTAGCTACTTAGCATCCGTTCTGCTTTTAATTATGGGCTGAAATAGGGCATATTCATGTGAGGAGATAGCTCCAATAGCACCCAGAGCCTAGAAAGGCAAATTCTTGAACTTCATATTCCACGAAAGTACCGTCTTCCTTGCTTAGTTGTCCTGTAAACACTTTTCTCAGGGAAGGGGCAGAGACAGAAATTCTGGATAAGAAATGACAGGAGTTTTACACTGTCTCATGTATTTTTCATGCAAAGAAATGATCTGATGCATTCCTTTTCCACCTTGTTACCATTCTATACAGACTTTTCCTACAAATCAGTAAACCTTTTTTAAGTAAGCTGAGATGTCTGTTCTGCAGCAGAGAATCTTGTAATCTGTAAGACATTGTATTTCATCATCCAAATAATTTAGCTTTTTTTTTTTTATAAGAAGAGAAGCCCAGGGAATAGGCATGCCCGCTCATTATATTTACAGTGCCTTTAGCGTGCTCTTACATATCATAACTTCACTCAGCTTTTCTCCACAGGGAAGGAATTTCAATTGTAGAGAAGTGACCTCATGTATTATTTTTAATTAACACTTCCATGCAGGACTTATCGTGCTTGTCATGAGCATGCGGAGAGCTGCTACTAAGGATGCAGTGCCAGCAAGCAAGGATCCTAAGGACCCTACCCCAGTATGTACAGGACCCTCCTGTGGCCTCTGATGGACCAGGCAGAAATATGCATGGACATCAACTTCTGGGAGGAAGGAGTATTCCCCAGGGAAGGTAGGATGTATAGCCAGACTGTGCACTATTTAATGCAAGTAAGTCACAATTTCTAGTGTTCTCAGAATAATAAGATACTGAAATTGCAAGGGCACATAGGAATATTCAAATGCAGCAAGCACATGGGCTGATACACAGCATGATTGTCCAGAGAGCACTGCTGGGATAACCAGATACAGGTAAGTTCAACCTTGTATAGTAATCAAAAAAAAAAAAAAAAAGGAATGGTCTGTTTTATTTCTTTTGTTTGCTCCATTGAATTATGTTGTTTTCTTTTAACATTAGAAAATTTAGAAATTTATGAGTTTGTTTTACAATATTTCTTGAGTCAGAGTCTAAACAGATCAGCTAGCTCAGAAATGATCTGAAGGCTATAGCAAGAATATAACTACTTATTTTTCAGTGCAGCTGTTCCTCAGACTTTCAGCTTAATTGCATACAGTGGATTTATAACCTTCTCTGTGCAAAACCAGAATTTTCAATATCCTCTGGATGAGGACCATGGATCTGCCTGCTACAGGATTGATCAAATTAGCTTTCTGAGAAATAGGAGACAGTTAGACTGCCAATAGTCTAAACTAATACACAGAGAACAGAATAAACTCTCTCTAGAAAAAGCTCTATGCATCATCCTATTAGAACAAAGAATGAAAAACATATTTGTGTTGAATAACAACACCTCTTGTAGTAAGGCTTATGCATAAAAATGAAAAGGTCTCTCTGGCATATAAACATAAGGAGAAAAAAAAATCCCTCACTGCTGGTTCAAATGCTAGCACTTTCCCCATAGATGCCACTAGGAGCATGGCAAGGAAGAGGGACGATCTGCTGAAGTTAATGTAACTAGTCAGCATGCGGGTGGCTGGATCAAATTTTGTCTTTCTTTAGAGAGCTATCAAACTTCTTTCTTCTGGATGATTTGTTTTCCTACAACCTTCTCCAACCCAAGGATTGCTTGTAGTAACTTGGATTTCTTAGCAGTGAAGGCTAGACAACACCAGTCAAATCCAGAGCCTCCTATACCTGAATTTCAGAACTAGAAAGGCAATCTTGTTATTTCAGCCTTCATTTTATTGAGTCTATTGGTCCTGGATGGCCTCTGTGTCTCTACGGTGCTTGTAGATGGCTTCTTGAGAAGAAACTTGCAATGTTGAACTGAGATATGACAGACTAAATCTGTTCTTCCACAGTGTCTTCTCAATGTGTTCCAGTATTGTGGGCTGAACTTTGAATGCATTTCTTAATGCTTGTGCAATTTTAAAATTTAGGTGCATTTCTCTTTTTATGGTATATACATCGACCAGAGTTTTTCATATAGAAAACATTGTACTGAATGAGGATAAATGGTGCCTATAAAGACAGTATTTCGGACCCACAAAATATATCATAAATGAGTAGAAAAATGTTTCTAGCAAGCTTCTTTTTGGTTTCTTCGGACAAGAGGCAAGTTTGTGGTTAACATCTATATGATCTTAAACCCCTTGAGTTTGACACATAGTAGTTTTTTGCCAATGTTAGAACCACAAATATACATGTAGCAACTCTTCTTACGGAACTGTCATCTCCTTCATCCTCCAGGATCCAAAAATGTTTCCATGTATGAAAAACAGACCATCAAGTGGTGTTGTGGAGCTTACCACCACAAAAGCAGATCTTTGATGAAATTGCATGGATAGGTTTGTTCAAACTGTAGAGCATATAATTTGCGTGCTCCACAAATGGAAACAAAAGAAATCAGTGACAGATGGTTCTCTTAGTTTGTGGTATGTCATGTTGTTTGTTTGAACAGGTCAATGACTCTTGCAAACTTCTAAACAAAAAGAACGAAGTTAAATTCATGCTGGAAATAGAAAATGGAAGATAAATAGTTAAGCAGTTGAATAGTTAAAAAAAAATTTAATGATTTGAGGGATTCAGAGTTAATAACTCTAACTAAAGTGTAAATCATTTGAACTGTTGGTGCTAAGACTCAGTTTAGAACTGATCTATTTAATGTCTAAGACTTAGTCCAGCTCTCTTAAAAAAATCATTTCTCATGTCTTCTTATTGCTTCTTAAAGAAAAAAACATTTTTTAAAATTAATGTTACAATTCTGCTTCCCACAATTCTTGTCACAAGTAAAGCTGTATAATTTTACTTTAGGAAAACCTGTGTAAGATTTTCCACTTCCACTTCTCCAGTGTGTTATTTCTTCATGTCAGCGGATAAGACTAAATCCAACAACTTATCTACACACGTTTCACCTTGTGATGTGAAAATTATAGAAATCCTTAGGAAACAATTAGTCCTTAAAAGTCACTCAGCTATCTCGGACTATGCAGGGATAGTATATAGTAAAATGTGATAATCCTATTTCTTGTTGTTGGTTGTTTGTTTCTTTGGGGGGATGTTTTTGAATCTATAAGCATGGGATTCAGGTAGTTTATAAAATGTGAATTTTCCATAAGATGAATCAACTGCAGTATAATATGGAAAAGAAAAGGATGTTGAAATAGATTAGAAGATCTTTTCTTAGAGTGAAATAAAAGAGAACGCCATGAAACTGCAGCTTCATAGTAATACACTCACAGCTGTAGACTTCATATTTAGTTACAGAAAAAAATCTTAACTCTGCATGAAATACAATAGCTAAAGCAAAGCACCAATATCTAATAAATACCTGCAGTGAAGGCAAACGTGGCCAAGCCAGGAGTACTTGTGCAGCCCTACAGCGTTTCTACCCTCAGCAATTCAGAGACTTATTAAGCCCAGACTTGGTATGAGCGAAAAGGAGTTTTAAGATCAGTTTTGTCTTCAGTGCTTTCTTATCCTATCACATAGGATAGCATAAGTAAGTGAGCCTTTCTCTTTATTTTCCTAGCAGGCTCAGGAGTGCCATTTGGAGCTCAGTTGCCAGACCACTCTGGAGAAGAATGAGACAAACTTGCCAAAAACCTCTCAGCTGGTGAAGTGATGGGAGGGCTCTGTGCATCTTGACAGCTCTTGGTGTGCAGCTGACTTGCTGTCAGTAATGTGAATTTTTCTCCATGGAGATGCTAAGTAACTGCTTGTCCTTTAAATGGGAATCTGCTGCAAAAAAGCATGTCTAGGGAAAACGCAGTGAGAGCCATTCCTGGAGGAGACCTACTAGGAAATACAATAAAGAAGAAACATAAGAAACTGAAGGAGAAGAGAAAAGCAAACCCTCTGTGTAAAGTGAAACAGAGATCTACTTTTTATGACAAGCTGGTGCTGTAGCAGAGCTGTGAACTCTGTCAAATAAGGCACCCGACAAAGCTTGAGATTTTGCCAATGTTTTGCCAATTTACGAAGGCGTAAATGGAGGCTGCATCAAAGCCTGAGCCATGACAGTGACTGTGAGCTGTGCCCCTCAGAGCCAGAAAGACACACGCACCCCTGAAGGGCATGAATACTGGGAGTGCTGTCATGAACACATGCACCAGTATAATTCTGAGCCTGAATGCCTCTGATGGATGTCTTGGAAAGCTGGCTGCCACTATAACATTATCAAATATATTTCTGCACAGGCTCAGAAGACTGGAATAGCCATCTTTATTTCTTTTAAGATGGCCATGAGCTGTCTACTCCTGTACATATTAATAAATCACTGCTAATTTGGAAATGCATACTTGGTATGGCTTTTTCTGTAAATCCTGCCTCTGAAGTGATAGCTAAGATGCTGAACATTTTATTGCGATGACTGTGGCACCCTGCCCAACATCGTCCCATTGCATTAACTGAAGGTGTGGGTCATCTCCAAGCTTCAAATGCAGTAACACAGGCAAAGCAGCTGATGCTGCACTTCTAGCTGTGCTTGCAGGTATTTGAACATTTATAATGCTTTATTAGTTAGCAAAGACTCTCATTAGACTAACTTAAAGTTGCTTTTAATCTTTACTAATGGAAATCTTCAATTAAACATCCTAACTCTCATTCCCATTTCCCAAATAATTCTGCAGTTTTGGATTCTATCCAATATCCGTTGATTTGTTGACATAAAAGTGAGAATATGTCCACTAGAATTCCGCTTCTGTTGACACTTAGGTACCTATGCCCAGAAACTGCCTAACACTAGAGGGGATTTAAAATTCAGAGGCTTCCCAGAGCAGCTTACCCATTCCCACTGTATCTGCATTAGGTATTCAGTGTATGGTCGGTACGGCTGTAGGGCTTTACCTGCTTTACCTGCTCCAACATGGGACCAAGTCTATACAGTTCAAGTGTTCAGAGTGGTAATTATTTCTCCAAGAGTCACTGGGGGGGCCTTTGTACAACTAGAGGCCCGGTTCAACAGCAGCAGAAACTGCACACTTGTGGGCCGAAGAGAGATTGATCCGATTTGTCAAATTTTCACTCCTCTGCCCAGTCAGAAGTAAAGACGAGCCTCCAAGAAAAATAATCTGCACTCTTAAGGGACCTTTGGATTTAACAATGAGCTGTGTTCCATAAGAACCTCTTGTGACAGCACATCTGAGCTAGAGATAACAAACCAGAACCGGCCAGCTATGATAAATAAGAGCAGGTTAGGACGTAGTATTGACTGGAGCTCACTTTTAACCATCCTCACCATACCTGAGAGACATGAGTGATGGGTTTTGTCCGTATTTTTGAGATGCCAATGGCTTTCTGAAGCCCAGGAGCTCTTCCGCAGCCTAGGAGCAGACAGGGTGCCTGAGCAGCTGCCATGATGCTGCCGAGCCCCACAGCAGGGCTGGAGCATGGAGCTGGCACCGTGGGAGTTGTGCAGGTCATGCAATTTCCCTTATGTTGGGAGGACATCAGTGCAATTTTGCTACGTCTTAAAGCTGCTTAGAGTGAAGAGTAGAGTCATATCAGAGGGGGCAGGGTCCAGCTTAGGGGCTTTTGATGTGTAGTAAGGTCATGATGCATGATGTAATAAGGTCATGATTTACAGGAATGACTACAGAATGGCCTTGATTTAGCCTCTTCAGAGAATATATCAACCAAGTCCCTGAGTTATATCTATTTTCATTAAGGTGCCATTGTATTCTTACATTGTCCCCAAAAAGACAGTGACAATTAGAATCACAGAACCAGAGAATGGTAGAGGTTGGAAGGAACCTCTAGAGGACATCTAGTCCAACCCTCCTGCTCAAGGAGGGACACCTAGAACATGTGGCACTGGGTCACCTCCAGGCATGTTTTGAAGATCTCCAAAGAAGGAGGCTCCACAATCTCTCTGGGCAGCCTATTCCAGGACTCTGTTACCCTCACAGTAAACAAAGCAAGCTTTGAAATTCTTCAAGAGGAAGGATACTGCCTCCACTACTGAGGCAGACTCCACATTTCCACATCAAAGAGCTGTCCCTGGAATAAGCACTCATGTCCTGGGGCAACATTTCAACAGGCCAACATAAGCCTGTTTAATGAGGTCCAGGGGACTCTTGCCAGCTTCTCATGAGAACATGAGACTTTTTGTAATGACAGAGGACTGCAACACAAATAGGCACAACTGATCAACTCAGTACAGTCAGATATTGCTGCTGGATCTGTTGCTGATTTGAAAAGATCAGCTGGTCTAGGTTAAGAAATCACACATGGCAACTTGTCAGGAACTTCCTTGAAGTAAGCCTTACAGTAAGTTACATCTTCATGAGAGAATGTCTAAAAATAAAACCATATGAAACAGCATCCAGAAATAGGAGCTAGAAATGGAATGCCAGGTCTGGTTTTACTCTGATATATCTCACTGTGAGCATCTGCTGAACAAACAAACAAAAAAAAAAAATTGAAGAAGAAAACAAATTGCTAAGATTGAATCTACTTTTTTTAGGGGCAAAGGAAATGGAGATCACACCAAGTCAGCATCAAAGATTATTGTTGGTCTTTAGCCTTTGATCTTATATTTTTTCTCTCTTTCTCTTAGAGATTGGAATAGGTTCTTCATGCAGGATGGTGACTGCAATGAGGTCAATGCTTCAAAAAATGGGTAGACTTCAATCATATCTTTGGGCATAAGAGGATAATTTTTACAACTACAGAACCACTACAGCATCAGTAGAAGCAGAGAGAAAATGTCTTCCAGGCACGTTAGTAAAAAAAATCACCTTATGTGAGTAAGATGTACAAGCATTTTGTACACCTTACCTGGTGGTAAGGGTACAAGCATTTTGATTTTTTCCTGAGTATTTAACTAGGAAATGTATTTACAGTTTACAAAGAAATGAAAAGAGGTCCCTTTGGGATGGTAGGCTTGTGGTCCCTGGAAAACTGTTTGATTTGTGGCGATAGATCAGATGGGGAAGAAGTGATGCTTGCTGGGCAGGCCCACGCTTTCTGAAATGAAATTTCTTTTCACCCCTCCAGGAAGAAAGATCCATGTGTACCCATCTCACAGGGTCATCAATGAATTTCTAGCCACTGTTAGCACCAGTTTCTGTTGTCTCAAGATTTTATTTTTTTGTTTTTTTCACAATCAACAAAAATGCATGAGGGTGAAAAAAAAGAGAAGTAGACAGAAAATTAAACAGGAATTTAAAAACTATTTCCATAAAAATGTATGAACTAAGATGCTTTTATAAAGAGGGGGAAATGAGGCTTATATTTTGTAGGTTTTAAAATAAGTTGCTGAATCTCCTGCACATTATATTCAAATAAAAGCTGAAGACAACTTGCTTTCTCACATATGCTCGCACTGTTGCACACAATTTGGTTTATGAATATCTGGAATTAATGCATGCATTTATAGCTGAAAGGTATCTGTGTCCTCTTAGGCTTTATTGAGCTTAATAATTGAGCATTTTTTAACTCCTCTCTTCTAATTCTAATGAACATTCAGCAACCACATATTTGAAAATCTGCTAGAGTGGAACCAAATGACGGTAGGATATGATGGTGGGGTAAAGCAGGTGAGTTTTGCCAATATAAGTTGTTTATCTAGAGTATTTCTGGATACTGTAGATGATCTCAGCAGCCTGTATAACAAGGTAAAAACAGTAGCCAAAAGTTAAGAGAGAATATAGCATAATTTCTGCAATTATACTTTCTTTTGTTTTAATTAGTCTAGCTCTCCATGTTGAGTTCCTTCTGTAGCATAATTCTGTTTCTCTTTGTATTATCTGTTCTCACTACTTCGCATCATCAGCACACGTGAGGTCTAATTTATCTCCTGTCTTCATTATTAAGGAAATAATGAATGCAATGGTGACCATTTCTATTCCTAAAGGCATATTTCATTGTAATTTCCCTCCAGTTGGATGCTTTGCTACTTCAGCACAAC
>JAVCKT010097162.1:0-12018 GCA_032273925.1 Rhynchotus rufescens | reverse complement strand
TCATTGAGATTATTTAATTTTATTTTTTATTTTCCTAAAGGATGGATCAGATGGTGTCTTGAGACCTTCATCTTCAAAGCAAAACAAAGTCATAAACAGCAGGACCGAATTTTAGCTAACCAAGACCAACCAACTCTTCTTAGAAGCACACCTCACCTCCAGGTGACTCCATTTTCACAACTCTGATGTAAGCAGGAACTACTCAAATTACTTATCAATATCCTTTATAGATTACTCCCACTTGAAATATTCACCAATATTCTTCTCAGTTTGAGTTTATTAATATAAGCCATGTTAGCTCAATATGTAAACAGAGTGAGAGCAGAATTTCAAGGACACAAGAGAAAATCCAGTGTTCCTGTAAATTCAGTGTAAATTCAAATTTTCTCTCAGTCAAGAGAAAATTCAGTGTTCAGTGTCAGACTGCACCAGTGACTTGTGCTTGCAAATACACTTTGATAAGAGACCTCCTAGAAAATCCTTGGCTCTTATCTGTGTTTCAGATATAGCATGTGCCCTGCAAATGCTTATACACGTTAGCAACTGTGCGTGTTGGATACAAGTAGTTCTAACTCAAAAGGCCATCTCATTTATTCAAACTAGGTCATACTTGAAAATGCAAGACTCAAAAGTGTGTGTGGGATCAAGGCTAGAAATCACCTACTATTCAGCAGGGAGTTGAAGCAGGGGTTGCCAGCACGGGATGGATTGATGGTTTTAAAAAAGCGTATTCATATTTTCAAGGATCTTAATGTATTTTACATTTATTTATTATATTCTAAAATTCACTCAAAGACATGGGTGCGCACCTCTATTCTAAAGAGAGAGAAAAACTCACATGCAAGTAGATTATTATCCAGCACCTCAAAAATAACTTTGGAAAGCCTCCAGTATCTTTTAGATACTTCTATTTCACAGAATGAGCTCTCCTCTCTGAAAATGACCTATAATCTCAACTGACTTGAAGCACGACACAGATAGTCAAAGTACAATAAACATTAATCCAATTTTACTTATCAATTTAGCCACCTTTCAACCAAAGGAAGAATAAAAAGCATAGAGATAATGAGCCAGACCCCCAGCCAATCATGAATACCGTCTGTCTCTCACCTCAGAGATAAATCCCTGAATAAGTTACATAGCAGAAACATCAAAGGTTCAAAAACGAATCTTTAATACGATCATGAAAGTATTGACTGTTGTGTGAGCAGATGATGAAAATAATTCTTTTAAAATAGGTAGAAAAAAAATTATTTCCTTATTTCTATTTACTTCTCTTCATTTTTAAGGCCAAATCCTCAGTCCACAGTATGGGATAGATGCCTAAGTTTCTACAACCTAACAACTCTGAAATAATGAAATACAAACTGAAGCTTCAAATTTGAATTTTGTTTCAAAATTAAGCAACAGAGAAAACACACCAACGAATTCAGCTGTTGTTTTAACAATATTTCCAGAATCAGTTTGGTTACCTAGATATTTAGAGTCGAAAACAGAAATTGCACCCATCTGTGCCTGGGTGCAAACAGATCTTGGGTCACTTGCCTGAAGTCTAAACTGAGACCGTGCCAGGCAGCAACATGACACACTGCCTGGGCATGCAGTACAGAGAAAGGACAGGTCACACATCCCATTGCGTAGGCAGGGGCACCACTCTGCATTTCCTAGGGTTCACTTTGGACTTCTATTCCAGCAGTATATCATGGTAAACAAGATGTTATCACTAAAAAATTCTGCAGGAAAGAGATACCTATAAGCATTTGCAACGACACCTGGAATTCATCTGCCTGGAGAGGATAAGGCTGCTTACACAGAAAGAGAGATCCATAAAGATTATTCTAAAAATTATCTAGGATACTTTACGTTTTATTTAGCAGATGGAATCAACTCACATTAAATTCATATGAAAAGAGAGACCACCATAAAAGGGGCAAAGGAGTTCTACATGCTTCACTACTTGGGAACGACACACAAGCAGTAGCTGTTTTCTATTAGAGAAATCTTCTTAAAATAAAAACAAAACAAACAGAAAAAACACCAGAGTCTTTGGACATACTGCTTAACTTGACATTCTTCTGGGCAGTGCATTGACATAACATTTCTAACACTTTTATAAGGGTCTCCTTTAGCCTTTATTTGCAATTTGCTTTCACTTGCATTTGTTAATTTGAAAAACTGTACAGTACCTGGCCAGTATATGCAAAGTCCAGGGCTTGTTTTAAACCCAGGCTTGTGACACCATGTAAATTCACCTCATCAGCTCCACTTTCGACCATGCAGAGACTGAACATTGCCTAAGGAAAGAAAAGAACTGTTATTAACCATTCAAAACAACACTTACTGAGGGTTCAAGAATTTTCAATGTTACTCAAAGTAAACACTCTTGCCCCAGAGTCCTTTTATTGATAAAAGAGTACAAAAAATTCTTCTGGAAAAACTGAAATAAATCCTTTGAGTGTATGTATATATATATATATTTACTCAGTTGAGAAATATACCTATATATATACAATTATATATACATATATATATACACATATATAGGTATATTTCTCAACTAAGTAAATTAGGTATTTAGGTGAAATCAATGCAACCAGTCACACAATAAAAAATAAAAAATTAAAAAGTAATTGGATTCTGGAAAAAAAATAATTCTAAGCACTCTGTATTGGAAACAATACTTTCACAAAGTCTCTAAAAGAAGGAAAAACAATAAACTATGCACAGTTACTTGTACAAGCAGCAGCAGGTGTGTTAGGAACAGTTAACACACCATCCCTTATGAAGAATCCTATCCAAATAGCACCTCCCCCTGGGGGGTGAGCCGTGATCCTCAAGTAATTGGACAAGGAGTCAGAATGGAGCAGCAGTCCCTTAGAATTACAAGGCCCCTCTCCTTGTTCCTTCCCCACTTCCCCACGGTTACAGTCTCTCCATAAAACCGAAGCTGTGGATGGGTCACGCTGTGTGGAACCTCCTTAGGACCAGCAGTGAGGAGAGAGGCTGTCCCTTTCACCCAGGAGCCTGAGGCAGCCACAGAGGCCCCCCAAGCTGAGCAGGGCTCTTCTTGGCACTGCTAAGACTCAGGCCCTGGCTTTGCCCCAGCTCCTCTCCCAGCCTCCACGCACAGCTCCCTCTCCATGTTCCTACCAGCCCTACCAGTTCTCCAGGCCAACCCTTTCCCATGACCAAATGTGCGCAGGGACCTCTAGGAAAAGAACAACTCTCCCAGTTTCTTGCAGGCAGCAGCACCCAGTACAACAGAGTAGAAACCTTTCTCTTTACCACCCTCCCACACATATTTTTGGCAAAACATCTCACATAGTCTTTAGACAGTAAACTGTGAACAAATAAATTAAATGGTTCTACCATCTGTCATAGCTGGAGAGAGACTCAGTGTATCCCTGGTAGAGTTTGTGTAAAACGGAGTTCTCCTACGCAGGGAAGCTGCACCGAGGAGGACAGCAAGAGCAGAGCGCTGCTCGAGAGCTTCCTCGCGGGGCCACATCCCACTGTGCTGCCTCAGCCCTCAACAAGCCCACGGGGTTTCCTACGGGCAACTCACGCACCAAATCCTGCTGAATTTCAGGGAAAAACCAGCCCTAGCACCCCAGACCCAGTGCTGAGGATTCCCCTAAACTCGACTGGCTTCCTTCAAGCACCGTAGCTCCTGTCAGCTAGTTGTGTCTTTGAAAATGTCAGTAACCTTCATTCCACCAAGATGCGATGGTTTGACACAAACCTGCTGCCTGGAAATCATCCCAGATAAGCAAACGTGACATTTATCACGTGGCCACTCCTACATTTTTGCAAATTCTACTCCAATTAACTCCAATTAACAGTTACCAGGGCTTCTTCCAACTGGTAAGAGAAAAGAAGTGTCAAATAGTTAAAAGATTTATTGCACTACTGTAGTAAGGTACAACCATACGAAATATTCCTAGCCAAGAGGAGAAAACAAAAGGAAAACACAAACAGAACAAACTGAGCAGTTTTTCTAGTTCCATTTAAGTTCCCTGACTACATGATCAGGGTTGAACACTTCCTTTGCACTTAGCTATATAACTTCTCCTAAACCACCGTGAGGATCACCCTAAAGATGAGCAGTTTTATTCAGTGCTGACCTCCACACGCTGCTGGTCACACTTAATGATAAAATAAAGAAAACGCTGATTCACTCATACCTGAGGGTTTCAGAGGCAGCTAACAGCAGAACACAGAGGTGCAAGCCTGTTCTGAATTTAGCTACTTTCTGGTTGCCAAGTTGAACTAGTTAAGACTTGGCTCAGCTTTTTAACAATAGCTCTAGGCAAAAGCAAACAAACAAAGAAACAAACCCCACAAATACAATCCTTGTCTGAAATCAGGCTGGATGCTCCCTTTCCAGGTGCTTACCTTCTCTACTTAAAATCCAGATCCACCTACAACCGGGAAGGGTCCAGACACAGGGACTAGGGATTTAAGAGGCACTTCAAGCCCCCCTTGGCTTCTGCTTTTAGCTCCGAGTTGACGGCTCGAGGAGAGGGCCGAGGAGAGGGCTCGAGGAGTTTGTCCTCGTGAGCCTCCTCCAAGGAACCTTCCACTTCAGCTCTGGGGCACAGGCAGGCTGCGAGGGACAGCAGGACAGCCCTACCATGCTCCCTCCCCTTAGGTTTCAGCCTGCAATTTCCTCTCTCTCACCAAACTCAGGCTTCTGCTCTTCAACCCTACAGGTTACACCTGTGTTGGTAAGTGGGGGGATAGCTCTAGAGGGCAAAGGTGGTGGTGCTGGGAGCCCATCACCAGCACTAACGGTGCTTTGGGAGGGTGCCTGGCCCCACCATGTGCTACCTGACGCCTGGAATGCACCTTCCAGCTTCGTTTCATGCTGAAGGAAGCCAGTCTGTGCACTACAAGGCCGTGGGTAACAGCAGCAACGAGAAGAACTTTACAAGGTCACTCCGGTCCAAACGACCGCGCTAACCTGGCTCCCTGCACAGCTGCAGCTTCTGCACGGGCACAAGCCCCCACTCCTGTTGTATTCAAGGGCTTGACTTTAGGATATGAAACACACTCACTGGGCAGGCCCTTCTGCGCTCAGGAACTGAAAGCCAATTTCATGTGAACTAACAGAAATATTTGAAAAAAAAAAAAAAACTTTCAGTTTTCACTTGGTCTAGAGTCACATGCACCTCTAAGCTTCCATTGGCGCTTATATCACATACTGAGTGTTATAAAAGGAAAATCAGATACAAACAGTTTTTATGAAGGTTATGAACTGCGCTGTGTCACCAGCTAAGCAGAGATCTTGTGTTGATGCTGCCTGCTAGTTTTTCTAGGTGTTTTCTGGATGCTTTTACTGCCATTACTTGCAGCCCACTGCATGCAACAAAAGTGTTTCTAAGGCCTACACTGACCATAGTTTCAGGGGAGAAAGACTTAAGTGGTCAGTGGGAATGGTCGTCGCGCTGCTTCCCAAATAAGCTCCATTTCAGCAGTGACACAGAGTGCCTGCAGAACCGCGGCAGCATCGGCAGTGCCCGCGCTCAGCCCTGGCAGCGATCAGCACAGCACAAACCAGCACAACTTCCACCAGGAGGATGGAAAACCCTCCATGGCAGGGACCTGCATGTACTGAAGTGATTACATGTGACAGGACACGGTGATGAAAAGGGTAATCCAAGACGCAAGGCAAAACTCATCCCAGATCGCTAACAGAAGAATATTTAATTTGCCAGTTTTACATACTGAGCCTTTCAAGAAGGATGACTTTGTTAAGCACAAATCCACTCCTGGCAGAGATCTGTTATGCTTTGCAAATGGATGCATGATTGCTCACATGTTATGGCTGTTATTTTTCATTAAATTATGAATTTTTCACATAAAAAGAATTTGCTAAGCATTACACCAGTGAACAATTATATTTTCATATATTCATGCAACATACATGCCATTTTGAAACATCATTGTCCGTATGTCTGCAAGAACATTAAGCTACAGTTACAGAATACACTGTGGCTCAGTGAAAGAAGGAAAAACGTTATTCTAATTTCTCTCACACAAATGCATTTACACTATTATTAACAACACAGTACCAAGTGTTCTGTGTGTCAACTGTTCCTATTTATACTAAGCAGTAATTTGACCTATTAGCACCTATTATGTTGCAGAGGTTCATTCTATTTCAAACACGTCCCAGCCCGGAACAGAAGACTGGCTGCAATAGTGAGTTTATTTAGAAGCTGTGATCATCCTTCTTGCTGCAAAAAATCCTGCAGTAGTCAGTGTTTTCCATGCACTGGTTTTCATGGATATACACAGACTCCCTGGATTTGAATAAAGATGTTTTTATTCTTTTCTATTTCTGCAAAGGTTTGAAGGAGCATCTCTTAAGTATTCTAAGCATACGCAGAAGCTCCTCTTTATCTAAGTTTGCCCTGATGCATCGAAGATAGTTACCTGTGTGGCTGTATGGATATATATTTCCTTTTCTATGAAGACAAACTTACAATCTCAGAAATCCACAGTTAAATAACTCACCAGAGAGCGAGCTCCTGTCTGCCAAGCACCGCGGCCGCTGCACAGCCTGCGAGCACACGGCAGCCCTCGGGCCTTGCGAATGGAGCTCACGCTCCAGCTGAGGACTCAGCGCCCCGCACAGCGGGCCAAACCCACAGACCTAAAGAAATACCCACCTGCATCTCACCTGCACACCAGGAACCACTTCTGTGCAGCTGCTGCAGGTTTTGCTTTGAAGATTCCCGAAATCTACCATACTCCTTTCCAGGATTATTGTACTGACCGCAGAAGCTCCTCCATCTCCATACGCCATCTGCCACCTGCAGCTCGTTCTCTCTCATGCTGCCCTTTCTCAAATGGAGTACTCAGGGCAAGGGTTTTGATTTTGCATAAAACCTACACTCGTCTTTCGGGAGGAAAGGGCAAAGCATTTCACTGGTCTTTCCAGTGGTCCTAAGAGAGTCCCTTTGGTTGAATGGGATTAGCTCCCAGGAAAGCAGTCTCCTATAGAGACCTATAAAACCTAGCACAGCCACAGCCCAGCTACCCACAGCGCTCCTGCCAGCGGGCAAAGCTCATCCGCAGCCAGACACCTTCAGGGGTTTGGCTGCCAGGGAAAAGACCCGCTCGATCACAGGCAAAAATGAAACTCATCTCTTAATCAATATTGCTCTACTTTGATATTGCAGTGTAAACACACAGATCATAAAATTCTGTTTTGAGACTTCTGCAGTACCTGGACAATGAGTTAAAGCTGGGCTAGTATCTTCTGCTTTAAAATACAAAATAAAAACTGGAAATCTCTCCATTTCTTCCCTCTGAGATCTTTATGAGCGTGAGCAGTACTCAAATTGTTAACTGAAGTTAACAATCAAATACGTTACCTGAAGTTCTTCTCCTGCAGTTTCTTTTACTCTCCAAGCCTTGCAGTGTCATTCACTAACCAGTTAATGAGGCAGCTCTGAGGGATATTAAGTGTTTGAATGACGCTTGTTTAGCCAGGAATTTAACTACATAAATCAGTTCCCAAACAGAAAAGCAACCACAGGGCACTTGCCACGCGGCAAGAGCTCACAGAACCCCAGGACGAAGGCACCTCTGGTCACAAGCAGCTCTGCCGGAGCTCACCAGGGTTTACAAGGCTCCCAAGTCAGATGGACCTGCTTCTGTGGGGAAGGCAATGGGGAGACACTTTGCTTGCTCCCAGAAGGTAAAGAGGAATAAAGGAATCGACTTCCTGTTCCTCTCCTCACCTCAGCCTGGAACAGAAGAGGTACCAGGGGATTACTCTCAAAGGAAAAAGAAAACTAAGATCCTTGGATAAAAGTAATCAAACAGTATTTGACAAAAGCGGCTTTTATGCCATTTCAATAAGGCAAATGTGCATGCAAATTACTAAACTCATGAGAATGTGACTTGGGAGGAAGAGGTGTGGGGCGCTGGTGGGCGCGCGGTTGACGCACCGCACACACACGCGGCTTCCCCCCGCTGCCCAGAGCGGCCAAGGGCATCTCTGCAACACGGGGCACGAAGCAGGATGGAGGTCGAGCACTGAGAGCCAGCAGCAGCAGGGCAGGGAGGCCAGGCTCGGAGTTGGTGGCAACTAATGCCCCCAGGCAGGGCAGTAGTGCAGTCCCTGGCTCTACTACCTTTCCGTGAGCAGCTTTCGTGGCTGTGCAGCTTGGAAAAACAAAGTGCAAGAGGGGTGTGAAATACTGCCCTGGCAGAGTAACAACGTTCTGCAGGCAAATTACGTAAGTGCAAATGGAGCGAAAGATACAAAAAAATTGAGATCCACTGGGTTTTACCAGTCATGCAGCATTGCAGCAAGATGTGCAGATTGTTTCACAAAATATAGCTCTGAGAGCAGATTCCAGAGTCACAAAAATGAGAAATAAATGCTCCAGGTTCCAAAAATACCAGCTGTGCACTGCCACCAAGGGCGAGGGGCACCTTGCCTGGTAACAGTTCTCATCCTTACTCAGGAGACCTGAAACAGCAGACGACCCGACCCGCGCCTGTGAGAGCAACCGGCTGGTTCGCATTCGAATGCCTCTAACTCCAAGCCGTGCCCGGCAGAGCAAGCAGCAAATAACCAGAAAATAGCCAGATATCAAGTAGCTTAGGCACCCAACCTGTCACTGACCTCCATGCAACCCTGAGCCCCTTTCAAAGGTGAAGACAAATGTATGTTGGTTCAAAAGACAGGCAAATTAACACAATAATAACATACTGTTATGCTTTAGAAAATTAATAACAAATTATGTCACACATATCAGTAGTGAACTTGAAAAAACCTGAAAGTTTTTCATAATGGACTTCTGGAAACTTCCTGAAGGGAGTTTTAGAAAAAAAGGGTTTTTACACTAATGTAACTTCAAACAAGTATCTGTTCCTGCTTTGGAAGACAGCGAAACCCACTGAGTTGTAATTTAAATCTGCAAAAAAAAAAAAAATTGCTCAATATTTCTTAAATGTTAAAAGGTAAGTTATTAAATAATTAATTGAGCATTAAAAGATTATATTGTATAGAAGATCGGATAGAAAAGAAATAGTTAAAATTCCTGGAAATTTGAAAGAAGACAAAGTTGTCAGCAAGCTGAAGGATTTGGTAGGGTAAAATGCACCGCCTCCTCAGTGACTGCAGGGGAAGCTTGGACAGTTAGGTCAGCCTAAATTCCCAACAGAAATGGAGACACCAAACTTTTGAGAATTAAAATTAGGTCAGCTGAAAGCAACAAACAATGCCGACAGTAACAGGGTAGTGGTTGCATTAACAAGTTCCTATATATTTTTAGAACCAGAGCTTTATTTAATGTTTTTCTGAACCCACCTAATTTTTGAAAAGTCTCAGGTAAGAAACTCTTTCAAAAAATGACAGACTATGAGAGAGGCTCAATCCACAAAAATAACTTCAGTTTGCCTATTTTGATCTCTGTAATCTCATTCCTTACTTATCTATACCAGCTCCTAACTACCTTTTGCCACATATTCCAAATGGAAGATGATCTTAAACTACATCCTTCAAGAAGTAACCTGGCTTTGTTTGTAATACAGTGCATTGATTCCAGGGCACTGCAACCTCTAAAACAGCACAAAGTTCCTCAGCAAAAAATGAGAAATGTCAGTCATCTCTCTCCTTTTTTACTTGAATCAAATGTAAAATTTCACACTACATCTACACTTTTGAAAACCAGAAAGCAAGTTTAAAGTTGCAGCTGATCCAGCCTCGAGTAAACCAAAGGGTAACATCTCCAAATTGCCTCACCCAGCGATTTTAAGCACTGCTTCAGTAACCCTTAGCAGCCCTACTTCCAAATCTCCGTCGGAATAAAGAGGAATCCCTGGATCCCCCTGCCACACAGGGATCTGAATGCCACAAGCTCTTGCCGAGGCGCAGACTCAGCGGGGAGCCAGCAGGCACCGGCAGGGCCGTGGGCCCTTTGGCAGCCCCTTTGGCGGGAGGCCACAGCGTGCGGGGCTTGGGCAAGGCCCTGCCCGGCGCTGCGCCCCGCGCTCCTCGCCACGCGCTTCCATCCCACCCTCTCCGCTCTCCCTGGCCCCCTTCACCCCTCTTTTATTCCTGGGGCTTAAATTATAGGGAACAAACAAAAATCATTTAATGACTTCTTTGACTATGCCATTGGCTAGTTAAGATGAAATAGGATCTTGTCCTACCCAATTCAGAAGAAACTACATGTAAAGAAAAGAAGAAACTTGGTATCTGAGGACTGCAGCTGAAAAACACCATGAGGACTTCACGTGTGAAAGGACTAAGCGCCTATTCTGTCCCTGGAGCCAACTCTTGCCAGGCTTCCCACAGCTACTTAGATATCTTCCTGCATTGAATCTTTATAGTTAATAACACCCTCTGATTTTGTTCTGCTACTTTAGATAAGCAGAATTTCCATCACAAATTTCTCCTTCTCCTCCACAATTCCATAGGGACATTGCTTGAGCTCTTCTTTTCACTCATTTTAAAAAGATGGGTATCTTCATTAGAGTGCAGTGTACTGCTCAAACTGCCTTCCCACAGGATATTCATCTCCTTCCCTACCCAGCTGTTGCTATCACACCTCGGCGCCCCCCTCCTGCCTACAATTGCTTGCACTCCTGATTTGATGCATCATCAAAACCTTCAGGAAAGCAAACTAACACTTCAGGGATTTGGGATCAATTCTCTACACTGCTCAGGTAGCTCAACTGCAATGCTACATCTCTCACTCTATAAGTGCTTGTGTCATTTTAAGCCTGTGAGAAGTTTTACAGGTGCCCATGGAATGACTCACATTGCTGTATTTCCTCACCAGGCACCTATGTGCATATAGGTTGCTCAGGCTGGTAACATCCCAAAACTATTTTAACCACTTGGACTGTAAATGTCTTGAGGCTCAAACATGCTCATTTGCTCCTGCCACCTATCACTACAAAAGAAAATACTCAGAGTCGTTGCAAGCAGAATCAAAATACTACTTTGACAGGTGACAAAGTCCAAATCTCACTGAGTATCCATTATGTTCTAAATACATAATGTATATGTCCCCAAATGACCAATTTATTATGCACGTGGTTCTTTACTGCCTCGAAGAAAAGCAATTATATCTAGCATGCTCTGTTCTTATATCTAGCAGGCTCTAGTTTGCTTTGTTTTCCTCCCATTTTGAGGCTGTCTATCCTAAATCAATCATTAGCCATGTCCTCCAGAGTCTCCTGCGCTCCGAAAAACACATCCATCAATATCAGCTACATGAAATATGATTAAGAGGCTCATTACATGATGCTCCTGAACAAGTTCTATACAAATTGCCAGCAAAAATGTCACAATGTCAATCACTGATAACTGAGCCTGCAGTAACACATCTGCTAAATGAAATCTATCTAAATATTGTTTTTAAGCTTTTGCCATATAATTAAAATGAATCCTGCAAGACGAAAAGGTCAAATATCATTCATACTTTTAGGGAAAAATATATTTACAGAAATTCACATAAGAAAAAAAAAGAGCACCAGAGTATAGACACTAGAATACACAGCACCTAAGGGGACATTACACCAAGCCAAGTCACTTAACGAAATGCATTTGTTTTACTGCACTGTTAATACAAAAAGATAACAATTTCTTATTATCTTAAGAAATAAGTAATAAAAATTGCTTTTCCAAATAGCCTTAAAGTGGAAGCAAAGAGCTAGCCTACTCCACAGTTCCCAGCAGCTAAAGATATGGCATTCTTCCCTATTTGTATAGCAGGTATTTGTTCAGAGTGACCTGGCAAAAGTGAAAGAATTTTCTAGATCGTACCAAGGCAAAGGTTCCATGCCCACAGCCAAAATAGCAATAAATACTCACATTTTTGTTTAGCAAGTTACATTCTTGGCTGAACGTGCCTCATTTATGATTCATCTTTTGATAGTTATCACAGAGTCCCAGAATGATTGAGGTTGAAAGGGACCTCTAGAGATCATCCAGTCCAACTCCCCTGCTCCAGCAGGGACACCCAGAGCACGGGGCACAGGGCGGCA
>JAVCKT010097160.1:0-12018 GCA_032273925.1 Rhynchotus rufescens | reverse complement strand
TATTGCAGCATACAAGTACCCCTACAGCACAACCCAGAGCTGCAGCTAAGAATTCAGAGAAGAATTAACAGAAATTTGGGGGAAGCTACTAAAATAAAACAAACAACTCTGAATTTTTGAGGGCTTACAATAAAAGAAAAGAGAAAAAAAAAAAAAGAGGACATGATCCCACATGTCTATGTTGTTCCTGAGAAACTGGGAACTCTCCAAAGGACATGGGCTGCCACAGGACAGCAGTTCCCACGTGGAGTGGGAGCAGAGCCCAGTTCCGTGAGGAGCTTCCAGCAGAGAGGCACCTGCACAGGCCCGTCAGTGCCTGCAGCCAAAAGAAACTCCAGTTCATCTGTTCTCCTCCCCCTCGCTCCTTCTCCTGGCAGATCTCAGCAGCCCGGAGCCTCCTGCCGGCACTTAAATAAAGTAGCTGCTGCTAATGCCTCGTCCCATCTCCTTACAAATACCTCAAACAACGGCGCTCCAGTCGCAGGCTCCCCGGCATCCTCATTTTCTTCCCTATCCTTGTAATAGACTAAAGGATGTTCTTCTATTCCTCTCCTCCTCCTGTTTCCTACAACTGCCAGCAGCAGTTTTGGTATCTGTCCTTTGTGACCTCCTAACCAGTTTTAGAGCACTTTGATCAAAACACTAGATTTAGTTATCTTGCCAATGTCAAATAAATAAATAAACAAGTTCAATATCCTAGTTTGCAGAAATGTTGTGCATGTAACTTCAAAAGACAACAGTGATGTTCTGCCTCTCAGATGAATTTCTTAAGATGACAGTTCATACACACAAAAAAGTATTAAATTTTAAGTAACCAAGCTTGAAAATACTAGCCTTGTTTCCTGAAGTTTTGTGAAATTAAATTTCTCAGTCAGCTTTCTTCCTGACTTCCTTTTTTCTCTTACACTCCAAATTTGCTCTGCCTATAACTGTTATCTGTCCGGATAGCAAGCAAATCAAATCAAGTGATCTCACCATATTTTCAGAAAGGTGAGAGGAGAAATGGCAAAATTGTTTTGTCATTTTATGAGAGATTATTATAATGAAAATGAAAAAACATTTCATGCCTTATTTTTTTTTCCACACCTTATTTCTTCATTCTGACACATGACTAAACCCTGCAACTTCCTCTCGCACATCCAGCAGACACTGAACATCACCTTTAAAACCACCCAATCCTCCCCATTTACACCAGAATGTGTTGGAGGCACCTGGGCAAAGCACAAGATTTCTAATCCCTCCTGCGCTGGATAATATGCTCCCCATTGGCCATAAATCTGTAACCTGGCTGGTTTAATCTAATTCAATGCCCTCAAGTGCATCCAAAAGCATTTTTGTAAAGCCCCTCCAACTTGCTGCTGCTTCAGGGACATGTTCTCCATCTGTGCTGAGACACATCACTGCTCCAAGCTCAAGTAGGTTATGGAAAAGGAACCTGTTCTCAAGAAGCCAACATCCATTCAACTCTCCCACCCACAGGACACTGCGTGATGAAGACTCTCTGCCAGGACACTGATAGTGCAGGGTGGCCATGAGCACATTCAGCTACCACCCAAATCATTCTCATTTTAGTAAAAATACAAATTCTGACAGCATCATTTACTAGAGTATCTAGGTACCTATACATAAATATATACATACACACATACACACACTCTCATGCTTTCCCTCCTTCCCTGCAGCAACCTTAGAGAAACCTCCAAAAGAAAAGAGGTTTCTTCCTTAGAGAAATCTCTAAAATCTCTGTAGAAAATCCTCCAAAATCCATAGTTTTGTATCAGGTCACCTCAAACATCAGCTAAGGAGTGTGCATAGATTGCCCAGCATTTGCACTGTCTCCTGCCCAGGAACAGAACTGCTTCATTCCCGTTATCATGCGAGCCTACAATGATGTCCACTATGTAATTTTATATTTTATCAAGTGATGAAATGACAACAGAAAGTATCTTAGGACAGACTGGCAAATTTATCAGCTACAAATGGATTCAAAACGATCTGAATTTTTATTATAGCTGTCACTTGGGTCAGCCTGTCCACGCTTTGAAGTGTAAACCCTTGGGGAAGATTTTTGCTGATAAGCATGCACTTTTTATTTATTCAGTGAACTTGATCTTACATGCTGACTTTCGCATTCCAAATGTCCCCTGACATATTACTAGGAAATTCAATGACACTGGTGAAGTGGCATTAGGCTCTAGTGGCAACCATCAGGCCTTGAAAAACAAGACACTTTTCCTCAACAGTCCCTAAAAGATTACAACAAAAATCTCTTCTCTTGAAGGTAACAGGCTGCCCTGTGCCACACTGCAGTGTTCAACTCAATGCTCATATGACCACAAACCCATATCCTTCTGGTCAGCAGGGACTGATCACAACCAAATTCTAACACTGTTTGCAAAAAGGAAGGTATCCTTCCTATAATAATCGGCATATCTAGCCATGCAATCTTAAAATTTTAATTGAAATAACTCTTTGAAATCATCATGCTTGTGGCATTTCTTTCTCCACTGTTTGCATCCATTTATGTCTCTGAATTAAGAGCTGGCCCATTTGAAACCAACAGGGAATGGGTAGTTGGATCTACAGACATTCAGAGGCTTTTGTAAATCCTTCTCCTAACCATTAAGTTTTTGGTATCTACTCATAAAAGCAACTTAACAGCTATTTGACATCACAGGAAAAATCTGAGTGGAAAGAGGAGCCAGTTTCTTTCCCATTGCCCATATCAAGTTAAGTGTGTTACTGCTATTTCCCCCACAAGGGAGTTTTTCAACAAAAGAGCTTTTTCGTTTTATTCTTAAGCCTTAAAACGTTGCTTGGAAAGCTGAGCAAGAAGAGTAGCAAAAGCAGGCAAATTATACCTGCAAATACACATCATAAAGCTCCAGTGCATTCATCTTCAAGCCCATCAAAGCTACAAAACCCAGCACAAACAGCCAACTTCTTCTGAAATCCATCAAGAACACAGACAAATCAGTTGTATATAGGTGGTTAATACACTTTTTTTAAAAAAAAATTGATGAACTTGTTAATTAAATGCTTATTGGTAACTGGATATCACACACATTCAATTCATATTTGCAATATTCAAGGCAGTCTAACTTTCAGATTTTTGGTAACACAGAATCCTGACATATTAAACAACAAAAAACCTCATGTGGATCAACAGGAAGTTCAGTATTTATTACAGTGCAGGCTGACAGTACCACATTAAACGAGTGATGGGCTTGAGGCAGAAATTACTGAGGAAAACCATATCGCTCTTACTCAAGAGGCAACACTAGACCATGAAACCAGCCTCTGTGGCCTTAGAATTTATGAAGCTATGAATATAAACATGAGTATGATTTACAGATCCCACTCTTTTTCTGAAGTTTGTCACACATGGGTGGCAAGAGCGAAAACCGAATCTCCTCACTGGAAAAGAGTCAAAAGAAGGACCTAGCTCTTCATACAAACTCTCAGCTCAATACTTTAGCATATTATATTGACTTCTTAATGCCACAAAAACACATGAAGAGAACTGTGCATGTGTATGAAGCTAAAAGTTTGATTCTCCTCTCACTTATATGTACTGGATGCAATTCTACAAAAAAGACCAGCATAAAAGTAGATAGAAAACAAATGAAGCCAAGAAGTCTCCATCTTCTAAGCTCCAATCATAACTAAATACTACTTTAAAGCCACTTACAGCTTTGATGGATTCCTCATCAGTCAAGCTTTTCATGACAACTTCCAAACTGGTGTCGTCTTCGCTGTTGGCAGGTTCAGCACTACCATGATCCTAGCAGAAAGGATTAATGTCAGTTTTTAAGACACAACATGATCCCCTATACTAGCTAAAGATAAAATTAGACATCTTGTACCTTCTTCTTTCAATTTATTAAACAAGTATCAACATGAAGTGTATTTTATATATATATATATATGTGTATATATATGTATAAAAACATACATATATGTATATACAGGTTAGAGTCTTGCAGTCTGGAGCAAGAGCCTGGTTAGAGCCAGGCTACAGCACGTGGCCTATGAACTGCCCAGGCATGTGCCAGCACTGGAAAAGGAGCAGCAGCTTCAAGGGTAAATGCAGCCACTAAATTCAAGCCCTTCTGTGAATTCCTGTGAGAATCCTGCTGCTGCAGGACATTATAACTGAAGGAGTACCGAGTTTTTTTCTTTTTGTACAGGAAGCCCTCACAAAAATGGCCCCAAAAACATAAAGCATCCCGTACTAAACAGAAAAGTTCGTCTGATCAGGATTTGGTGGTATTTTCTCTACATAATAATTAGGAAAGATTTAAGAAGCATGTTTGCAGGAAAAATGGTTTCCTTCCTGTATTAACAAAGTTAGAAATTATGAGGAATTGCATATTTTCAGGGAAAAGGCTGAGTTTGGATCAAATTGGGAGCCTCTGATCCAAACCAGGAGCTGTTCCCTCTTGCAAAGCAAAAGGGATTTTCTACAAATTTCAAGATCATCATTCCCAGAAGGGAAACTATTTCTGGATTCTCATTAAGCATTGTACAATTAAAGGTAAAATTTCACAATTGGTGTCCCAAGCACCATCTGAGAAGCTCAGCTACTCCTCTGTTAGTGAGACCACCATGGAAAAGGTAGCTTCCCCATTATCAACACTTTCTAAAAACAGGTATTTCTGACTAAAGAATTACAAGCTCAGATTTAGGATTTAAGACGAAGAAAATTAACATTATATCATATAGTATTTATGGTACCCTGATTAGCTGGCCTTTTTTTTTTTTTTTTTTAATATCTGACAGCTTTCATGGGTAGGATAAGTAACACACATTAGGTATATATTCGTTTTTTTAGGATATAAGGAACATTTTTTTTCTTTTTAAAGATGTAAACAGTTGGCAAAACAAAAGCTATTTCTATTTCTATAAATCTACTTTACAGGTTAAGACAAAAAAGAAAGTGTGGTTTCTCTGTGCTGCGAGACAGCAACTACAGGCAGCTGGCCAGAGAACAGAGCACAACTAACTAAAGCTTTGTGGCACATGATGAAGATCCCGATACCAAAAAACAGTAGGAAGAAAAGTAAGGATTAAAGTATCAACGATCAAACTTGGGCTGTGCAAATCACAGAGGGAGCTGAATCCAGCCACAGCGGCAGCTTTCCCTTGGAACATGTTGCTTCTATGGGAGGAGGGAAAAAACAGCCAAAGCAGTATCTGAAAATGAGTTGCAGTCAAACAAAAAACAAGAAGTTCTTGCAGTCTCAGGCTTGAATGCCCTAGCTATAGATGCACGGGAAGAGCCATCCATGCTAAAGCAACAGCAAGTGTCACCAGATTAGCCAGCATTCCCTACAAGGACACAGAGCTGCAGGATAACAGCAGGTTATTGAGATAACTGGAGTCTGATGTCCCAAAATTTATCAATTCAAGGCAAGTCTAAACCTGGATGGAATTATACAACATGTTTTGCTTTAGGAGCTCGAATGAAACAGAATTAAAAAGTAACAGCCAAGCTAACCACGTGCTTTATCCACAAAACTGCGTTACACTGCATGGGCATGTCAGAAGGGTGACAATGTGGGGACACTGCAGGAATTTGTGATGCACAGGACAGCAGTCAGTCAACACTGGGGCTCAGAGAGCAACTATAACATCACCATGTTGTTATGGTGTGTGTTGGACAGATATCTACTGCATGAGAGCTCCCAGTCTAACCAGCTCACATCTGCTCCTGGGGTATAGGGGCAAGCTGTTGGTCACCCTAATTCTTTTTTTATGGATGCAGAGGGGGAGATAATTCTGCTCTGGCGGATGTGGAGAGGACAACGTGTGAGCCTTCCCCCCAGAAATGCTCAGTTCTGTGCTGTGGGAGGATACTGGCGTTCCAGGCAAAAGCTCCTCACCTTAACTACTCCAACAGGCTGAAAGAGAAACAGATTTTCGTTCAGAGATTTGTTTTCTCCCTGTATGTTTATTGTTAAACACTTTATTGGCTGCCACTTTGTACCAAGCCAACTTTCAGCAATGATGAGAAGAATAAAGGGGGAAAAAAAAGGAGGAGGTGAGGAGGAAACATAACTATTGGGTCAGGTTTCTACCCAACACATGTTATGATTACAGTTTAATTGGATAAGATTCTTGAATTTAAAAAGAACAGCTAATTATGATTAATCTATCTAACTTAGCAAACACTAATTAAAAAAAGACAACACACCAGTTTTACCTCAATAGAAGAGTGAGAGCTGGAAGGCAATGGGAAAGGTGTAACAGCCATCTGATTGACTGCATCTTCATTTCTGCAAAACAAGAAGCAGCACATTATACACTAAACTGTAATGGCCAAACTTCGAGTTGTTTTTGCCCATTAGGAAAACACTATTACCAGTGTAAAAAAAAAAAAAAAATCTCTTTCCTAAGCCTCTGCTTTTGATAAGAAAGCACTTCATTTTCTGCTTGTGTTCCTTGCCAGGAAACAGACTGCATCACTTCTTGGGACCTCAGTAGTTTCCTCTGAGAAATGCTAACTAACAACGTATGCGTCGGAAATCCAGTTTAGCATGGATTGCCAGAGGATCCATTTGGATGTATGTTCTCTATACATCAATATGGTGAAGAAAGATTCCCAGGAGGAACAATTCAGGCTGCCCGTGCTATATATAGAAGGCAGATTCAGGCACCACTATTTCCAAAACAAATCTGAAAAAGCAGACAACTAAAAGAACAAAGCATAGGAAATTAAAATATATTTTTTAAAATTCTATACGTGTTTCTTTTTCTCCTAGCACTAAATATTCAGAAAGGAAGTCCTTCAAATCTAACATTTAAGAACGTAATATTAAAACTAGTATTCTTAGTCTTGGTAGCCACATTATGCAGCCTTTACTGAGCTCCACCTTAAGGTGGGGGTTTTGACTCTACAAATCCTGCCTTGCGAGTCCTTTGTGTGCTCATACTTAGTTAGCCTCCTCTAATGCTGTCTATATTTAATAGCTTCTTTATATGCATTGCTGAATACACATTATGTATCAGTAACAGCTATTTATCAAAATACTTTGCTTTTTCTTTTTTGTTCATATTTTTTTTTTTCCTAAAAGATCCAGTATAAAAACTTGGAACACTTTTATAGAAAAATGTAAGTAGAAAAATAAGGTGATGAACTTCAACTTTCCTATGCTTAAACTCAGCCTTTTTTCTCACAGATGCTTATTATATATGGTGGCATCTTACTTCTTTAACGTGCAATCCCAAAAAAAGTTCTAATACCTTCACAACTAACTTCCAAAAGCCTTTTTTTTTTTTAATTAAATACCACTCTGCCTCATGTAATATTGTTGTGATATATGAGATAAAAAAAATACTCCAAATTCTGTGCTGAAAACTGTATTAATGCACATTTTCTATTCCTTGGGTGAGCACGGCACAGAGGCTGGGAGCACGATGCAAAGGTGGTTTTGCTAAGGGTTCAAGGAGGCCTCCCAACCCTTGCTCACCCAGCAGCAACGGAGGAGGAAACGGTAACGTCACTTTGTAAAAGCGGAGTGTAAGATGACAGGACTGGACTACTCATGCAGCAGGACCCCTGGGTTTGATCCATTATATTTCACACTGATTTTTCCCACCATTATATCCCCATCTGTATTTCGGGTTACCCTACCATGAGTGTTTTTCTTCCCCTCTTCTTTAATTTCTAGAGGAAAACGTTAGCCTAGCACGTGTTTAAAACCACTTAATGGAAATGTCTGGTAGGAAAAAAGTTGTATTCTAACCCTGAAGAGTTAAACCCATGAAGCCTGTATGTGCCGATCACTGAAAGACAACACTATAAATCAATAGCTCTCAGCAGAGCAGAGGACGGGAAATTAAATCACAGGCATTTGAAGTGATAAATCCCTCATGCCAAGGTTGGGGAATTCATTTACTTATCTCCAAGCAAACAGCCCCACAGTTCAAAGCGACGGATCCCCGCGGCGCTCGCGCTCCGCCGCCGCTCGCGGCCCCGCTCCGAGCTCCGCGGAACGCCGCCCGGAACGCCGCGACGTCGGAGCTGCCGCAGCCACGCCACCGGCACCGCTCGCAGGCAGCCGGGGGATCCTGAGCGCGGCAGGGAAGCCAGCGCACGCGTTCCACGCGCACTCCACAAGTCAAGTGCATCCCATTTTACCCCGTAAAGCCTATTAGGCAGGAACGCTTCTCCTCCTCTTATCTTCACGATACCGATCTCGTGTTGCTTTCTAATCGGTAAGAACAAGCCTGCAAGTCTAAGGTGTCTAAGACACAATTTGTGGCCAATTATAGAGGTTTTTCTGACAAAGCTCTGCATGAAGTACAAACCTCACGAAAACAAGGCCCCACGTCTACCCTCACCTTGCAGCTGCACAACCTGCAGGGAGGAGCAAACTTGAAAAACACGAGTTCTTCGTGAACAGCTGAACTATCTTTCTGAAAATTGCTACTCCCAGGCTTCACTACAAAGTGCAATGTACCTAATTACATAAACTAGGTTCTCCAGTGTATGGGCACACAAACTGGTAAATCCCATCATTGGGCTAACATTTTATGCAGTCTTAAATGAGAGATGTTTTTACTCTGTACAATAAAAGCTTACACTCACTGCCCAAGGAAAAAACGCCCTCAAATAAAAGAACAAAAAGATACCCAACCCCTCAAAACACAAGGTTGCAAATGCCACAACTTGCAATCGCTCCCTGCTTAGACTCATACATATTTAATATATTTCAATGCTGCTTCAAAGGAGCCTTCAAAGTAGTATCAAAGTGGAAAAACATTTTAAAGTGACTGATCTAATAATAAATTGCTCCTTTTGCTCTCCAGATCCGCAAGCATTGTTGTTTAAAACATAAATTTATTTATAATGAAGAGAACCAGCTGAGAAATCTGATAATATTCAAATTAGTGGCCCCAAATGAACATTCAAGGCTTGCCAATAGCTGCTCTCACAACCTCAGAGGAAGCTGCTCCGTGTCTGAACCACGACCATGTAACGCTCAGCACGTCAAATACTTGTTCTGCATGAAGAAAGAGACTCCTCGACTGACTCATCCTGGCTAAGGCAGCATCCAAACGTCCTCTCTAGCCAGGATGGAAACAAGACAACTCTCCCAGCACCTAAGCGGGCTAATTTCGGGCTGGATGCACTGAATCGCCCCAGGGAGGTGCTCCCAACTGTTCCCTGATCGCAGAGTAAGACTAGGTGAACTCGAGATGGTGAAGGGACATGAACCTGCTGCCAAACTCTCTGCAACTGAGCAACTCAGCAACAGCGAAAGGAACATTTCACAAGGGGGCTGTGGAGCAAAAAATGATACCTCACCTGCAATTGCATGACATGTTAGCTAGAGACTAAGACTTTGAGACCAAGGAACTGAATTCTGCCTGATGACCTTACAATTCTCAAGGCTGGAGTTCCAGGCTGCACAAGGCCCTGCAGGTTATTAACAAACCCACATTGTCCATTTTCCTCTGTTTTCAGCAAGAAAAAAAAAAGGAAAAAGTGAGGCTAAGATTTCCCATTTTCTCGTCTTTGTCTTTCTACAAAATTTTATTTGGAGAAGTAGAGCTGCAGGAAAGCTGAAGATGGGGAAGGCACACAGAATTTTTGCTTCAGATGGATGAAGACAAGATCTTTGTACTGTGCTCACCTGGAAAAATGTTTCCTGCTTACAGCAGGCTCTGTCTTGTTCTTCATTTCCCCTCCACTCACCGTTAACTACATAAGAACCAGATGAATACACGGCCTTTAAATATGTACTTAATGTTCACTTAACCTGCGCTTCAGGTCATGAAAGGTTGGAGAGGGACCAATTACTTAATTTCCCCGACTGTGGACTTGTTCACACAAATGGGCTGCAGCAAGGAAACAGCTCTGCAGAAAACAGGAAAAGAATTTCCAGCCCGTATACCAAGCAGCTGGCAAAGGTTTATTTTCAAAACTTTTCCACATGAAAGAATCCAGTCAAAACAACTGAAAAATTGAGCTTGTAGTATTAAAATACAATCAATTATATAATCTAAAATGAATTTAAAGCAAAAAATACTGCCAAAGCATGAAAATACCTCAATTCCTGGTATATGAGATCACTTACAGAGGACCTAAAAGTAGAGTGAAGATTCAGTGAAAGTCATAGGCATGGCAAGTGTGAAACTGCACCATGAACTTTCTCCTTTCCCTGTGAAATGGTCTGATCTCCTAGTCCCTGTCCTCGTCTTACCCATCCTCAGACAAAATGCAGCAATCTCATTTCATGTCACCATAAATAACAAATCATTAGTCTTGAAAACTACACCTAGAATGGAGGGAGGGCTGAAGGGACAGAGAACTGTGGGCTTCGCTGAATCTCTCATTGCATCATCACAAAGCAGTGACAAGGTAACTCCAGGGAAGGAAAGCCACTGGAGAGCTAAGAGATGGTTCTTAACAGGGCAAAATTCTGCAGTATTTTACTCTTAAAGAATTCCTCAAACTATCCTTTTTTCTTAAGAGAAAAAAGGTATACCGAAGAATGAATTGGAGGGCTGAATTCAGTCTGAAACGGTTCAGGATCCATCAAATTCCCTTTGATGCAAGCGTTCAAACTACATTTGCTCTGCTTATTATCCCAAAACCGAAGCACTGAAACAGATTAAAAGCAGTTAATTGAGCATAGACAAAACATGAAAGGTGCCGAATCATAAAATTCTCACTCTAAAAGAGTATTCCTATATAACCTGGATTTCCTTCTATGAAGGCAAACCCTAGTTACACTTTCTTATGATTCTGGAAAGGCTGAATGTACAATGCATGCCCAAATAGTCTGCTGGGTAGGAAAACTGTCCTGTTTTGGGGGCTGTGGCATTGAGATGCCTGCAAGAAACAAGTCCCTTTCTCAGCTTTCTGCCTGGCCAATTCCCAGTATTGCAGACTCAGGTCAAGAATTTCAAAAGGAGACTAAGACATGAACATGTCCTATTCCCGATGTCCTGTCCTAAGACATGTACATGTCTTGATCTCCACTCATATGAGTGTGTTACATGCCCTCGAAAGCTGCAACCAAATTCTTAGTAGGTATTTCTAGCATTTGGAAGCCCAAAAGACAACCTGCATTTGCTGCAGCAGCTCAGAAGCTGCTGTAGCAGCTGTGAGACTTGCAGGCCAGGTAAGATGTTCCTGAGCACAGGAAGCCTTTGGATGGTGCCAGTTCTTCAGAAAATCACGTAGCACCGGGGTGGTTCTTTTCCTTGTTTGCTGAGTTGTGTGAGCAGGCTGAATACCTCTAAATTTGTTACTGTACAGAGCAACAAAACACGAGATGCACCGAGCCAGGGGGGACGTGAGGAGAAGCGATGACACTGTAACTGCAAACCTATTATATGCTATTACAAGCTTATGTAGCTAACGAGACCACAGGGAAACAGGCCTGTGTTCAGACCCACATCTTGGAACCTGGCCAAAATCAACTGTTTTAAATAACCACTGTCAATTTAATGGTGGGAGAGATGCTCGTAATCCAGAGGGAGAAGCCTTCAGGTAGAAAGGGGGTCTCCCAGCACTTGCTGCACTGTCTTTCACCAGCAGAAACATCAGGAAAGGATGGGAGCGCAGTTGTAACACTACCAGGATATATAAAAAAAAAAGTGTGAACAGATTTTATAGATCAGATTTTGAGTTAGGAGCTTAGGAAAGAAGGCGTCTTTTCTTCTTTTTTTCTTTTTTCTTTTTTTTTCCTCCTCTTAAAGTCCTAGCCCAACCAACACCAAATCATTTAATGGTAGAAATTACAGAACTTGTTCTTACAGAGAGGCTTGAACTTCTGGACTTGTTTTTTGTAACTGCCTAAGGAGTTTATGGAAATATCCCCCTGCCCTGCACATTTATTTCCAGAAAACTGCAACCTACTCGGGTCTTCTACTGCTGAAACCAGAATCCAAACATTTTCATGCATATGAAGGCCGATTCCAATTCCCTCCCAGTCCCACTGGTAGAAGCAGTCCCTGGGGGTGTTGGCTATGTTATCCTGCGGTTCTGTGGGCTGTAAAAAT